>PITA01000778.1:140534-237698 GCA_004023965.1 Spilogale gracilis | reverse complement strand
TTAAAAAAAAAAAAAAGAAAATCATAAGGAAGAGAAAATACACTTGCAGTACTGTACTGTATTGAAAAAAATCTGCATCTACGTGGATCTATGCAGTTCAAACCCATGTTGTTCAACGGTCAGCTATAATCAGAAATCAGCTCTAGCTTCAAAATCTATCTATAATCTGTCCCTTTCTCCTCAGCCATTGCCAGCTTCCTGGTCCAGGCCACCATCACCTCTTGCTTGCTTTTGCAAAACAGCATCCAGATTGGCTACCCTTGACCCTTCAAGTCTATACTCAACAAGCTGTCAAATTATAGCACACCTCTGGTTGCAACCTCTTCTGACCTCATCTTTTTAAAGTAAAAGTGAAGATCTCACCACAGTCTTATGAGGCTCCCTCCTCCCATTTTCTACCCCCCCTAATCTCTCAGAATCATCTTTTGCTTCTCTCCTCTTTGGTAGGTCCACTTCAGCAAGATCAGCCTCCATGGGGTTCCTGAACTCACCAGGCATGCTTCTGCCCCAGGGCCTTTGTACTTGCTACTCCCTCATCCTGGAAATCTCACTCTCTCTGTCCTACCTTAATCCTTGGTTTCACCAGCTTCAAATCTTTTCTCAAAAGCCATCTTCTCAGGGAGGTGAGGCTTTTTTTGCCCACTCTAACATCGCAGTGTTCCCTCACTTACTATTCCTCTTTCCTGCTTAACTTTTCTCCCCAGCTTTTATTGACCTATCATCCTCTGACACCCTGTATAGTTGACAATTTTTATTTAAATATCATAGAAAAGAGTGATCCCCATAACTCTGATACACCTAGGGAATAACCAGGGAGCTGATCTCTGAGTTATAAAAACTAAAAGAAGAATTCATACATGTCATTTAAAAATCAATTTGCTACCTTTTAGTTATCTCTTCACCTATAACTATCATTGATATTTATATATATCATGACTAGTCTCTCCAGAAGGGAAAAACAATTAGCCCCTATGAAAGATAATCATTCGTTAGTTTGATGTCATCTTACGTCTTACTGATGGGGATCATATCCTGGCATTAGAAGGGCTCTGGATCTTTCTGCAAAATGTGAAATGTAAGAAATGGAAATTCTTATGCATACAAATTAAAACAAATACTATAATTAACTAATACAAATAAGTCATCTTCTTAAAATCTTATTTAATGAATCTAACCATTTTTTAAAATTTATTTATTTGACAGAGAGAGACAGTGAGAGAGAGAATACAAGCAGGGGGAGAGGGAGAGAGAGAAGTAGGCTTCCTGCTGAGTAGGGAGCCCGATGCAGGGCTCGATCCCAGAACCTTGGTATCATGACCTGAGCTGAAGGCAGATGCTTAACAAACTGAGCCACTCAGGAACCCCTAACCAGTTGCTTTTCTGAATAACTAAATTGTATGGCTTTAGCCACAGCATTAACTCCCCATTTGTTCCACAGTATTATGACCGATGTATTCTTGCTTAGAGCATTCCATGAACTGTAAACCTCTCAAGCCCAAAGTGTATGTGTGTGTGGAGGGGAATGAATCTTCTTTTTTCTTTAGTCTATCAGTCAGGAATTCAGTTCACAAATATTTCCAGATGACTTCCTGTGTGCTGATGCCAGGAATACAGCCCTAGATGAGGGGCATAAGGACCCTTCCAGCGTAATAAGACAGGCTGGCACAGAGCCATGAGTGTTATGAAAGCATGTTGAATGGAGGGGGTCCCTCTGGTGGGGATGAGGGTGGGGAAACACCTCTCTGAGAAGCGAGATTTAACTCTTGAATTTTCTTTGCAAATGCAATGGAGAAGGAGGACTTTTCGGGCAGTAGGGAATATTATGTGCAGAAAAAGACCCTAAAGTAGCAAAAGGACGAAGTGTTCCATTTTCAGAAAGAAAACCCGTAAGTGGGTGGCTCAGTTAAGTGTCTGCCTTTGGGTGAGGTCATGATCCCAAGTCCTGGGATCAAGCCCCGTGTCAGGCTCCCCTGCTTCTCCCTAATCCTCTGCCCCTCCCTGCTGCTTGTGTTCACCCTTGCTCGCTCTTTCTCTCTCGTGCTTTCTTGTGCTCGCTCTCTCTCAAGTAAGTAAGTAAGCAAGTAAATAAATAAATAAATAAATAAATAAATAAATAAATAAAATCTTTTTTAAAAAAAGAAAAGAAAAAAGAAAACCCATAAGACTGGAAAGGTGGCCACAGTGGGAGTCCGGGTGAAGACTATTAAACTTGATCCTAAGGGCAAAAGAAGGCAGTGGAGGGTTTTAAGTCAGGGATCAGTTTGATCTGTGTCCTGTGGTCAGCTGGTCTCTGCAGCCTTTTGATTTTCTGACCATGTCCTTGCCTAATTGCTGTGCCATTACGTAAGAACAATTCCGGACTCGTTTTCCAGGACTACAGGGGAACACATTAAATCCATTTTACCCTCTATCATGCTTATTTTTTTGGATATAAAATAGATTTCCAATAACACCTAAAGAACCTAATTACTAAATTCTTAGGAAAAAAAGTTAAATTTTACCCCTAATATCCATACTCTTTCATACTCTCCTACCAGACGCAATGCGAGGCAGTATGGCATAGCCTTTAGAAGAGAACGGATTCTAGAGCCGGGTTCCAGCCCCAGGTCTGTCACCTCCTTGTGTGAAATTGGGCAGGTCACTTAATTGCCCTGTGCCTTGGTTTCCTAATTTGTGAAGCAGGAGGTAATAATAGGACCTCATAGGCAGGTGACCACACATCTATCACCCAAACTGGAGATCTGGGAGGCACAAGTGAGTGCCAACACAGGCCACGCGTGTGGCGCCCTCACAGCAGCATCTGGCCATAGTAAGGCCGGTGCTGTCTTTCCTGAGATGCTTTCATCGAATCCTGAGGAGACTAGAATCACCATCTGATTTTACACATCAATGTGGTTGGAAGGGAGAACCGAGAAAGAGTTAAAATTTCATGAAACTGCGTCAGACTCAAAAATACTGTAACTTGAAGAGGATTATCTTTTCACAAAAGACTAAGAAAAGAGATTTTAAAAAAAACTAAACAAAAGCAAACTATTGCTGTGC
The DNA here is from genome assembly GCA_004023965.1 of Spilogale gracilis. Classification (NCBI taxonomy): domain Eukaryota; kingdom Metazoa; phylum Chordata; class Mammalia; order Carnivora; family Mephitidae; genus Spilogale; species Spilogale gracilis. Next base: position 234,656 of record PITA01000778.1, on the reverse strand, counting down.
TCAGAAAGACAAATCCTTTTGGAGGGCAATATTGGTTAAACGCTACTCTAAGTACTTTTTAAAATGGGATTTAAAACCATCCTACTTATAAATGTGGGTGTTAGACTGTCAGAAGCATCAATTAGGGGAGCACTTCATTTAGTTCTGATTATGAAAGTAATAACTGCTGGTTATAGAAAATTTGAAAATGAAAAAAGAAGGAAATGAAAGTCATTCATTCTCCTACTGCTAAAAATAACCCACCAGGAACATTTGGCTACATGCTCTTGTGCGTAAATCGTCAGTTTTCCGTTGTCTGTCTATCCATCTATAATCTAACTAGGTAGCCAGCTATCTTTTCAAAAGTAAGATCATTCTATAAATGCATGTTTATTAGTTTCCCAGACCTGCCATAACAAAGTACCACAAACTGGGTGTCTTTCAAAAACAGAAATTTATTCTCTCAGTTCTGGAGCCTAGAAGCCCAAAATCAAGATATTTCCAGGGCCATGCACCCTTTGAAGATTTTGGGAAAGGATCCCTTCTTGCCTCTTCCAGCTTCTGGGGTTGCCAGCCATCCTTGGCCTTCTTTAGCTCGTGGCAGCATCCCTCTGATCTCTGCCTCCATCTTCATGTGGTCTTTCCCCCCGTGCATCTGTGTCTCTGTGTGCCCGTATGGTTTTCCTGTAAGAGTACCACTCACTGGATGTACGGCCCAGCTTCGTCCAGCAAGATCTCATCTTTCCAATGACATCTGCAAAGACCCCATTTTCAAACAAAGTCATATTCTGAGGTTTCAGGTGGACTTGAATAGCCAGGGACACCATTCAGCCCAGTGCGGCATGTGATGAAGCTCTTCGGCCGGCCCCCGTATGGTGCAGCCAGCTTCCCCATCCTGCGGTAGCCCAAATGAAATGTGTGAATCTCCTTTTACCAAATCCAATGTAGTTCCCTTCCTGCCTATTTTCTGGGGCAGGGTGGGAGGGTTTCTGACATCATCCAGGACCCAGGGAGAAGAATCCAATCTCCCTAGAATCACGGGACTATAGCCTGGATTTAGCTCCTTCACAGGATGACGTTTGACCTAAGAGTTAGCCACCCAGGCACAAGTTGTCAGGCCAACATTCACACAGCTCCTTCCTGAGCCATGCTCATGGGCCTTGAGGGATCACTGACACTGCTTGGCTCAGGATACAACAGGCTACCATTCCTACCTCCTTCCAACCTCAAGGCAACTCTATTTTGAAAGACCCTTTGACTTAACCTGACCATAAACCATAGTTAGGGCCCTCCCAATCTCCTGCAAAACATTTTGTCTAATGTTGAGCTTCAGATATAAGTTATTGCAGTCTTATCACTTTCCCTTCAGAAGGCCCCTGGGCTCTGTATGCAAATGAGAACACCTCCTTCCTGGGACAGTTTGCACTAGGAGGCCCTGGGAGAGATACCTGGGCTCAGTCAGAGAAAACATAGTGTCCCACCCTCAGGCAACAGGTGCCTGACTGCCTTCTTACATTTCAGAACAGGTGAACGACTATTAAATAATCCTTCCCATAAAAAGAAAAGTGTGTATCGGGCAGCTGGTGGTCTCCTATAGCCCTAGAGGTATCTGGCATCACTTCAAAGCCCACCCAGTGTCACCACCATGTGCTATTTGGAAACTTAGCATTACATCATAATTGCATCCCATGGAGGTACTATAACTTATTTAACTGTTGCCGTATTTTGGTACACTTAAGGTGGCTTCTCATCATTAGTTACCTGGGATAAAAATGAATATTTATTATGCATTTACCAAGTCCCAGTCAAAGTTTTAGGTCCAAAGGGTCTAAAGTTCTTATTTCTGGGGCATCTGGGTGGCTCAGTCGGTTAAACATCTGCCTTTAGCTCTGGTCATGATCCCTGGGTTCTGGGATCGAGCCCCACACCCTTGTTCAGTGGGGAGTCTGCTTCTTCCTCTCCCTCTACCCCTCCCCACCACTCATGTGTGCGCTCTCTCTCTCTCTCTCTCTCTCTCTCACTCTCACACTCTCAAATAAATAAAATCTTTAAATAAAATAAAATAAAGTTCTTGTTTCTGAGGAGCTTACATTTTTGTGACAGAGAAGGAAGACAACAAACAATAAATGTAAAATGTATGCCTTCATAATTATAATGAAGAAAAAGTGGGGCACCTGGGTGACTCAGTCATTACGTGTCTGCCTTTGGCTCCCATTGTGATCTTGGAGTCCTTAGATCGAGCCCCACATGGAGCCCTGCAACTGGCTCCCTGCTCAGCGGGAAGCCTGCTTCTCCCTGTCTCACTCCCCCTGCTTGTCTTTCCTCTCTAGCTGTGTTTCTCTCTGTCAAATAAATAAATAAATCTTTAAAAGAAAAAAAAATAAGGCAGAATGAGGTGATAGATAGAGTTGAGGGGGGGCTTGCTATTCCAGATGGAAGACGTGGGAGGGGCCTTAAGAAAGCTGATGTTTGATACACCTGCCCAGGTTGGTGAAATGGATAAGATCTTTTTTTTTTTTTTTAAAGAATTTCTTTATTTATTTGACAAAGAAAGACAGTAAGAGTGGGAACACAAGCAGGGTGAGTGGGAGAGGGAGAAGCAGGCTTCCCACTGAGCAGGGAACCAGATGGGCAGCTCAATCCCAGGACCCTGGGATCATGACCAAAGGCAGACACTTAACGACTGAGCCACCCAGGCGACCCTGGATAGGTTCTTTATAAAGCAGAGCAACATTCACGTGAAGTTCTGTCTTTTTTGTTTCTGTTGTTTATTTGCTAACTACATCACATGCGAATATAAATAAAATGAACACCTCTCCATGAAGTGAAATCACCACTTACATGCAATTTGCACCAACACGTAAAGAATAAACTGGGTTAAAAACTCAGTGGTTCCTCATAAAACTACAATTAATACTATGTCTCCTCCGTGAATTACAGTGAGTCACCAAATGAAAGAATGATGTGGAAAACTATGAAAGGTGACCGCCAATCGGTGTTCAGTTTTGATATGACCGAATCTATCTGTAACATATCGTTTTCTCTGAAGAGATCTGACAGTCCTTTGCCCTTCAATAGTTTTGTCACCACAACTGGTACCGCAGGCAGACTGGCAGAACAATGCAGACTGTACGAGCAAATCTTCCACAGCTTATTATTACAATGCACTCACCACAAAGACCCACACTGCCTTTACCAGGCTATCTTGAATATCAAACCCTTCAATATGTCTGTCACACTGAGAACGAAGCTCCTCACAACTTTGTACCTTAGTTTTATCATGCTGCAACATTTTAGGTAACCAGATGTTCAAATGGGCTGCACTTAATTTTCAAGTTGTGTGTGTGTGTGTGTGTGTGTGTGTGTGTGTGCGCGCGCGCGCACGCCCCTGCACGAATGTGCACTTACATTTGTGTGGGGGGAGCGCACGCACTCTGGTTATAGTCCAGTGCTGTGTAACAATAACCTCCAAACTTGGTGACCTAAAGAACCCCAAAACTTGGTGTAACGGATAACCATGTAACGACCCCACATCTTGGTGACACATTTCACTGTGCTCACTCCCCGTGGGATAGGAACGCGGGCCAGATTTGCCTGGACCGTTCTCCTGCCACATGGTACAACAACTAGGTCATTCAGTGACACTCAGCGGGTTGGGCTGGCCAGTCCAGGACAGCTGAATTCATGAGCATGGCTCCTCGGTGGAGAAAACTGGAAAGCTGGCCCCTTCCTTCTCCATCTGGACTCAAGGGCTCTCCTCAGAGTATCTCCAGAAAGGAAGCCAAACATCCTCCATGGCAGCTCGGAATGCCGCATGTGTGTCCCAACAGACAGGGCCTAGAAGCTGCCAGTCTTGTTAAGGCCAAACCCAGCAGACGAGCGCACGATCTTTTCCAGTGTATTCTACTAGTCAACAGTCACAGAGCCCACAGAGCCTTTAGGACCAGGTGATAGAGACCGCATTTCTAAAGGGGAGTATCAGAGATCCTGAAGCCAACTCTAATCTGCTACAATATATGTATTCAGCTTTTCTTATGGAAAATGTTAAACATACATAAAAGTAGACAAACTAGTTTATAAACCTCCATAGACCCATCACCAATTTCAACAGCTTTCCACTCTCAGCTATTTTGTTTCATCCCTAGCCCCCTTCCACTCCCTCTATTTCCATATTATTTTTAATCAAACCTCAGACATTATATTAATTCATCCATTAATGCTAAGTTTTGTTTGTTTGTTTTTTTAAATAGGCTCCATGCCCCAGAATGGAGCTCAACACCAGACTTGAACTCAAGACCCTGAGGTCAAGACCTGAGCTGAGATCAAGAGTCCCACGCTTAAGCGACTGAGCCACGCACGTGCTCCCATTAATGCTAAGTTTTAAAGTGATATGAACGGAAGGCCCAAAACTTTTAGAGGGAAATATCTCATTTCGGAGACTTTTCTTATGTTGATACCATGTTTTCCTCACCTCTTAGAAGCTTAAGAGATCTTCTTCCCAGAAATTGCTAAGTATTTGAATAGCGAAGAACGACGACGTTCCCGTGCAGCTTTGGTGAGACACAAAGTAGACTAGGAGCCAAGAGACTTGGGTTAACGTCTCGGCCACCAACCAGCAACGTGACACTCGCTGACTTTTATCGAGTCCCCACTTGCTACTCCACACCCGTCATTTCCATTCTGCCGTTATTCCCATTTCACAGAGAGGCTTGGAAAAGGTCAGCAACTTGCCCAGGATCAAAAAATAGCCCAGGTGGTATCTTACCCAAATCATTTTGAGGCTCTGTTTTCTCCTCTGCCCAAAGGATTTAGTCGTCCACATTCAGCCTGTTTCACCAGAGAATAATTTACTAAATGCTCAACAAACTACTTTGAAAACATTTAAAATTCTAAACACAAAAGCTCTTCATTAGATAATCCATTTCATGACTCAAAATCCAAACAATATACAATGGTGAAGAAACTGGTTCCCACTCTTATTCCCATTTATCTTATTCCTCTTCACATTTTTTTCTGTACAAGGAGCCATTCAATTATTATTTATTTGTGCAAATAAATAAATAGTGAGAATAATATCCCCCCTTCTTTGTATGTTCAATCTCTATAGAAGGTATTCCTGTGCCAGTAAATACATAGCTCTCTTGTCCTTTTGGGTAGTTGCCTAGTACCTTGTTTATTTTTTAAAATTTTATTTGTTTATTTATTATTTTAAAAAATTTTTTCAGTGTTCCAAGATTCATTGTTTATGCCCCACACCCAGTGCTCCATGCAATATGTGTCCTCAATACCCACCACGAGGCTCGGCTATCCCCCCACCTCTTCCCCTCCAAGACCCTCAGTTTGTTTCTGAGTCCAAAGTGTCTTTGTTTCTTCTCCCTCCCGGATTTACCGCACTCCACTTTTACTTTCCTTCTCCTACTGTCCTCCATGTTACTGTCCTCCTTATGCGCCACAAGTAAGTGAAACCATATGATACTTGACTTTCTCTGCTTGGCTTATTCACTCAGCATAATCTCTTCCAATCCAGTCCATGTTGCTACAAAAGTGGATATTCGTCCTTTCTGATTGAGGCATAGTATTCCATTGTATATATGTACCACATCTTCTTTATCCATTCATCTGTTGTTGAAGGGTACCTTGGCTCTTTCTACAGTTTGGCGATTGTGGCCATTCCTGCAATGAACACTGGGGTACATATGGCCCTTCTTTTCACTACATCTGTATCTTTGGGGTAAATACCCAGTAGTGCAACTGCAGGGTCATAGAGTAGCTCTATTTTTAATTTTTTTAAAAAAGATTTTATTTATTTGACAGAGAAAAACACAGCCAGAGAGGGAACACAAGCAGGGGGAGTGAGAGAGGGAGAAGCAGGCTTCCTGCCAAGCAGGGAGCCCGATGTGGTACTCGATTCCGGGTCTCCAGGATCATGACCTGAGCCGAAGGCAGTCGCCTAACCAACTGAGCCACCCAGGTACCCCTATTTTTAATTTTTTAAGGAATCTCCACATTGTTTTCCAAAGCGGCTGCACCAACTTGCATTCCCACCAACAGTATAAGAGAGTTCCCCTTTCTCCACAGCCTCTCCAACACTTGTTTCCTGTCTTGTTAATTTTGGCCATTCTGGCTGGTGTAAGGTTGTACCATTGTTTATTGAACAAGTTCTCTACTGATAGAGATTAGATTTGTTTCCCAATCTTTTGCTATTACAAACAATCCAGCCCAGAGTTTTATTTTTGTGGAAAAACAAAGGCAAAGAGTGTATATGTTGTATATTAGGAGAGAAACAGTCAACAAGAGAACCTCTTAGTTCCTTGTTTTGTTCAGTGTTGTCATTCTTTACTCATTTTTGATACTTAACATAAGAGAAGTTCATCAAGCTTAACGAAAGAACTTACACCTTCTTGGGGCACCTGGGTGGCTCAGCCGGTTAAGCATCTGCCTTTGGCTCAGGTCATGATCCTGGGGTCCAAGGATCAAGTTCCTAATCAGGGATCCCTGCTCAGTGGTGAAACTATTTCTCCCTTCCCTCCACCTCTCCTGCCCCTACTCATGTGCTCACACACACGCACTCTCTCTCTCTCTCTCAAATAAATAAATAAAACCTTAAAAAAAAAAAAAGAACATATACCTTCTTACGGGGTCTTCTCATCCTGGAGCCCTGAGGGGCCAGAGAATTAGAGCCCCTTGGATGTATCACTATCACTGTGACTTTTTAATGATCTTGTCTTGAGTTTGCTTATTTTAAAAACTCTGCCCATACAACTAGATCCTTATGAAACATACTGTCCAAAGTCTGATGTATTAGAAAAACTGCTTCTAGAAAAATATATCCTGGGATATGTGTTTCCTTTACCACAGTCTGTGCAATTATAAACCCATGGTGAATTAACTAAGGACATAGCCGAAAGACATCCATGACTGCTAACACAAAAAGAGGGAGATAGGAAGGAAATCGAAGGCAGAAGTGCAGGTGTCTCACGACTTTAGAGGGACAGCTTCTCCCTGCTTTCTTCTCTATTCTGTCCCAGATGAGAAAGAGATTCTAGAACTGACCTTAAGTAGGTTGACTTTGTTGGGGCCTAAGTGGGTGATCTCAAAGACATCCCCAGATCTCCTTCACAGCTCTTCTCTTAGTCACTGTATGCAAATGTTCACTTTTACTTCTCTTTGTTACTGCCTAAAATTGCACCAATTACAGATTCGTTTGGGTTAAAATCATCTCATTTAAAAGGTTAGTACTAGGGCACCTGGGGGGCTCATTCATTAAGTGTTTGCCTTTGGCTCAGGTCATGATTCCAGAGTCCTAGGATCGAGTCCTACATCGGGCTCCCTGTTTGGTAGGAAGCCTGCTCCTCCCTCTCCCACTCCCCCTGCTTGTGTTCCCTCTCTCACTCTGTCTCTCATCAAATAAATAAATAAAATCTTTAAAAATAAAAAAAAAAAAGGGCGCCTGGGTGGCACAGTGGGTTAAGGCCTCTGCTTTCGGCTCAGGTCATGATCTCAGGGTCCTGGGATCGAGGCCCATATCCGGCTCTCTGCTCAGCAGGGAGCCTGCTTCTTCCTTTCTCTCTGCCTGCCTCTCTGCCTACTTGTGATCTCTCTGTCAAATAAATAAATAAAATATTTTTTAAAAATAATAAATAAATAAATAAATAAATAAATAAATAAATAATAAAAAAGTTAAGATCTTCAGTCATTCATGCCCTAAAGTAAGTTGATGTACTCGGTTACCCTGTCCTAACAGCCAGTGTGACTCACCCACGAACCGAGGGCTGGTGTGCGGGGGTGAGCAGGTGAGGGGGGACGCTCATGGCAGTTTTGGAATGGGGTGGGGGCAGATTAGTAGGAAGGATGAAGCAGGGGGACAGACTCTGGAATGCCAAAGGTGGAGAACTCTTCACCACTTGAAGAGAAAGAAGCAAGAAATAGAAGAAAGAGAAGTCTGGTGGGCCCCAAAGGGACATTGTCTTCTCCATAATCTTCCCAAGAACAGCTCTGCTTTTTTGGACATGTTTACCAAGAATGCATCAGCTGCCTCCCTCCGGATCTTTCCTCTGTATTGTTTGTTTTTGTTTACTATTTCAGCCATAATTTGGAACCTAGAGCTGGCAAAGGAGGTACAATCAGAGAGTCAGTCCTGATATACATGTGGGTTTGGCTGGTGATGTCCTCAACGACAAGAGCCCTCTGGCACCGTGGTTTAACCACAGAATATTTTGTTTCATAGCCTGGATTTCAAAATTCTCAAGCGTATCATTATGCCCACTCTAAGAACATGAAGAAACAACTTAGACTGGAGCAAAGATTTTTTTTTTTAAAGGGACGCAGTGAGGGGAAGAAAAGAAAAGCGATAGTTGGCAAAGAACTAAGTTAATCATTTCCAACATGATTCAAAAGAACAGAATCTCAGCTTCAAGTGCATCCCAGTTCCCCATCCTCTCTGTGAAAATTCCAAGTGGCTCAAGTCTTTAACAGAGGGTGCCAAGAGGCCCTGGGGAATGGCAAAGCAGCCTAATGCAACATCTGTATTTTGACAGATCAAATTCTAGGAATCAGGGGAGAAAACATCATATAACACCAGGCGCACTAAGCCCTTTGTGAGCCTGATGGATATTAAGCAATAGTGTGTCCTCCTTCCCAAACTTCTGTCAGAGTTTTTGTTTTGGATTGTGTTTCACTTTGACATCTACATATATTCTCTGGGTCTCCTTTTGGTTTTGACTTCACCCCTGTTTAAGTGTTTCTTCCTGGGGAGCCTGGTGGCTCAGTGGGTTGAGCAGCTGGCTCTTGATTTCAGCTCAGGTCGTGATCTCAGGGTGGGTGGATCGAGCCCCATCTCAGGCTCTGTGCTCAGCACGGAGTCTGCTTGTCCCTCTCCCTCTGCTCCTCCTCCCACTTGCTCTCTCTATCTCACTCAAATAAATGAATGAATAAAATCTGTAGGTGTTTCTTCTTCTGGCCACAGCAAATGCAGTATATGATCCTGTCCTCTGTTCTCTTCCCAAACGCCATAAACATTTCTCCAACAACAACGACTCACCTTCTATTTTATATTTACATTGTACCTCGTTCTCATGTCCCTTCTGCAAGACCCCATGGCTAAGCTGCTGGAAGCCAGATGGTTGGAAGTGTTTGTGTGGTGTTTTAAGTAGCATTGGTCAGCTGTGGAGAACACAGGCCAATACTTCTGAAGGCTTCTGACCAGGACTGCTTGGGTAAACTTGCTGATGGCATTTCATTTTCCTGTGCCTTGGTTTTTTCCTTCTGTAAAATGAAATTCTAAGAAGTATATCACTTAAAATAGTACTTCACATTTATCACTCATGCATGTACTATATCATTTGATCTTAAAACAACCCAATTTAGGTGGGTATTTCTATCCGCAAACCAATTAGACCAGGTTTGCGGCAAACATTCCTGATCTGGGGCACTGCAAGGTGCTGCTGACACTATTGGTTCCTGTCCACTTTTCCTTCCTTGCCAACTCTCATTTTCCAGGTGTCCCTCCCTGGGGGAAGAAGACCCTCAGCCAGCTCAGTGGTAAGCCAACTCAACCATGACTTCATTCTCTTTGCCAATGATTACTCTCAGGATGGCAAACGACCAGTTCTAGCTAATGGAACAGGAGACTGGGTCTGCTGGGAGGCTTCTGGGAAAGTGTCCTAGATCTTAGAAAGACACAGGGAGGAGATGGTCCTTCCAGACCTCAAGCCTGAGGCTGAGGCTTAGAACTGTAGTCATCTTGTGACTATATAGGGAGCTGGTCTAGAAGAACACCAACAAATCAGGCTAATAGAAGGAAAAGACAGAAGAACATAGGACTTTGATGCTGGAGCCACAGAATTAAGCAAGCCTAGATCCACCTACCTTTGGCTTTTATGTTATATGTGGTATGTCTGAGTATTTTGGCTCCAAAGGGACCACTGAGCTTACACCCATATGAATTTAGGTACTCACTTAAGGTGTCAAGAAACCTTGCCCGTGGGCGCCTGGGTGGCTCAGTGGGTTAAAGCCTCTGCCTTCAGTTCAGGCCATGATCTCAGGGTCCTGGGATCGAGGCCTACATCAGGCTCTCTGCTCAGCAGGGACCCTGTTTCCTCTGCTCTTTCTGTCTGCCTCTCTGCCTACTTGTGATCTCTCTCTCTGTCAAATAAATAAAATCTTTAAAAAAAAAAAGAAACCTTGCCCACACATGAAAATCACCTGGAGAGATTCAGGACACGGCCATGGCCAGTCTTCACCGGCAGAGGTCAGGACGTAATTGGTCTAGGCCAGGGTCCACAATTTGATTTTTTTTTTTTTTAAGATTTTATTTATTTGACTCAGAGAAACAGCCAGAGAGGGAACACAAGCAGAGGGAGTGAGAGAGGGAGAAGCAGGCTTCCCGCTGAGCAGGGAGCCTGATGTGGGGCTCGATCCCGGGTCTCCGGGATCATGACCTGAGCTGAAGGCAGTCACTTAACCAACTGAGCCACTCAGGTGCCCCCACAAATTTGATATTTTTTAAAAGTTTCTCAAGCAATTTTAATGTGAGCACCATTGGTCTAAAAGCTTCAAAGGACAGAGAAGATATATTTTAGGACACGCTTTCCTTTTTACCAGTGTCCTGCCTCACCCCCACCTCTCACCACCATCTTCTGAGCTTCTCCCAGACAGGATCGGGTGACTACCGATCCTACTTTACCTGTGACAGTCCACGGCTGTGTTGATGTAATTCTCAACTGCAAGCCCCCCTACCCTAAAAAAATGTCCCAATTTGGATGATTGGTCGCCTTACCTAAAAGGACTGTTAGTGGAGCTAGTTTTGTAATCAAGACGCTTAGCACTGCCTCTCCCTTATTTGAGATAAATGCATGCCTATCCCAATGTTGGTAGGAGGCCCAGGTTTGCAGAGGACTCAGTTGACTTGCTGGAAGTTTTTAATAAGTGTTTCTGTCCCAACCCTAGAGGATTTCAATTTCAGGTGGAAAACTGGGGGTTACATGAGACTGTCAGGAGGCTTGTAGAAAGTTAGGTATTTCTTGAGTTATTTTTGTGGGCTAAATTTTTTGTTACCACTCTGGTGTGCATGTAGTCCCAGCTGAACGCAAGGGAACGATCGAAATGATTTCCCTAGCTTCCCACCAACCCCAGGATGCTCTGATAATGTACATCTTGCTGCATCCCCTCAGAATTTGAAGAGGAAATTATACAGCGGGAGCTGCTGAAACAGAAGAGATCTCTTGATTTAAGATGCTGGAGTGATATTCAAAGCAGAAAGCTGAAGCACAGAGCAAAAGAAACTGACAGGTAGGGAGAGCAAAACCAAGGGAATGATACCAAGTTGCTTTATTGTGGCCTAATGAAAGTTTTAAACTTTGCCTGGGATTAGCAAGGCACTTCGGAAATCATGCATATAGTTTAGACGAGGGGATCAGAGTGGGGGCGGCCCTGTCTACCAAGGTAGCCAAATGGAGTCCCAATTTCACAGAGATCTGTCAAATCTTTGGTGGGGGGAAACAAAGAGGATTTGGAGGATTGCTAGTTGGGCTCCAGGAAGTTATAATGGAGACTTGTAAACAGGAAGGGGCCATCAGGGCTACCCTCATTCTCTCTGGCAATCCCTTAGATGTTTAAAGAGATCTAGATTGCTCTGTGGAAGGGAAAAGCTGAAGGGCCGGAGGACTCTCTAGAAACACTGGTCAGTTTTTGAAGAGAGGAAATTCTTTAGAATGAGAAGATTAAAGGTGCCACTTAAACTCTTCTGTTCTTTGACGTGAGTCAAGAAGGAATTAGAAAACGAAAGAGCAATTTTCTTGCCCCAGAGGCAAGAGATCTCTCCTCTACCTCTAGAAGAGAAGCAGGGTCAACTATGGGAATTGTTTCAGCTACAGGCTGCTATGTAACAGCCGATCTCAAAACATAAGTGCTTAAAACAAGAATCATTTACTTGCTCACAATTTTGCTAATAGGTCAAGATTAGACTGGGACACGTCATCATTGTTCCATCTGCTGGGACAACTTGACCAACTGAGGATCTACTTTCAAGTTGGCCCGCTCCAGAGCTGGCAGGCTGGGGCCAGCTGTCAGCTGAGAATTCAGCTGGGCCTGGAAGCCAGGGCCTTGATTCTCTTCCACATGAACCCATGGCTTCAGGTGGCTGCTGAGGCGCCCTCATAGCACGGAGGAGAGTTTCCAAGACAGACTAAACAAGTTGACCGTCTTATTAAAGGCAAGTCTCAGAACTGAGACAGCATCAATTTCTCTGTGTTCTGTTGATCAAAACAGTCACAGGCCCAGCCTATATGCAGAGGAAAGGAGAACTAGATTCCACCTCTCAGTGACGAAAGTGACAAAGGCTTGCCGCCATTTTTAATACACTCCATGAGCTGTGTAAAAGGTCAGCCCTGAAATGTCAGAAGAAATGGCGATCGAAGTAGAACTTGAAAGTTGTCAGTGAAAAAGTGTCCGGAGGAAGGAAAAAGAAATTTGGGAAGTTCAATATTCCTGGTGATTTGAGAGGGAGGAAGAAGGTACAAAGGCCATTTTTATTATCACAGCTATGGTAATTCCCACTCCTGGTCTCACTCCTAAATTTGTGCAGCTAGGCAATGATAACATACATAACTACAGCTGAAGGCTTCAAAATTTAGGATTGACATGTGACTTAAATGATTGAATTCAAAAATCTTGAGTTAAAATATTAACCATATGCAAGACAGTATAATTCATCTTATATTAATTATAAAGTTTCATAAAACATGATTTCTGTCCTCAAGGAGCTTTCTGTGGATTTTGCAAGCATTGGTCAAACACATGCTGAACACTGTGGGCAGAGCTACCAGCTAGTAGATGTATAGAGAGAAAACACCACTGCCCCTGCCTCCATAGAGTTCAGAGTATGGTAGGGGAAAGGGATATGAACACAATATTCCAATGTCATGTCTGACCCAAGCTCTGTAAAGAATAAGTAATATACGTATATAATAGAACAAAAAATGGAAATATGTAATCCAAAATGATAATCATGAGATTACAGGTGGACTTTTGTTTTCTTCTTTCTACTTTGTTTCCAAAAATTAATATTACTAATGGGGCACCTGGGTGGCTCAGAAGGTTAAGCCTCTGCCTTTGGCTCAGGTCATGATCTCAGGGTCCTGGGATCGAGTCCCACATTGGGCTCTCTGCTCAGCTTCCCCCTTGTTCTCTGCCTGCCTCTTTGCCTATTTGTGATCTCTCTCTCTTTCTTTCTGTCAAATAAATAAATAAAATCTTTAAAAAATTAATATTACTTGTAAGATAGAAAAATGATACATATTATTTTTAAGCACAATATAGTGTTTTGGTTTTTTTTTTTAAGATTTTATTTACTTATTTGACAGAGAGATCACAAGTAGGCAGAGAGAGAGGAGGAAGCAGGCTTCCTGCTGAGCAGACAGCCCCAACTTGGGCCTTGATCCCAGGACCCTGAGATCATGACCTGAGCCAAAGGCAGAGGCTTTAACCCACTGAGCCACCCAGGCGCCCCAATGTCGTATTTTTATAGAGAATTGTCCACCATGTGCTGGGAACTGAGATGGAGTCCCTAGTTCCTCCTGGAAAGAGAAGAGAGAAGGTCACATCACCCCCTTAGAGAGGTGACATCAAAGTCATGGCTTGAAGGGTAAATAGAAGTTGTGGCTATTAGTTGTCTTTTGGGAAGTGTCACCTTGCCTAACCCTCTTATCTGGGGTTAGTTCTTTATGGTGTGTGGTCCTATTGGGTCCATAGGGCTTTGTCACCTCAAGGGAAGTCAGAGAGATAACTGGCTCCATTTATACTTCTTTCTTTCCTGGAAACCAAGACATGGGTGCAAAACCTGGATTTTTCCTATCAGACGCCTTGTCCGGGATATTGAATCTGGCGCTGGAGGAATGAAGACAGGATAGGCAGAAAGCACCCATGGCAAACATGAGAGGGTGCAGTGGTGAGGACTGTGGTCCAAATGGCAGCAGTGTTGGCAGAATCCTATTAGATAAGAACTGTATCTCTTACTCTTCCTTGGTCCCTTATTCCTATCTGTATTGTAATCTTGGTTCCTTAGCCTCCCCTTCCAAGAAATTCCTTAAAAAGAGCCAAGCTTGGGTGGTGTTGTTTGAAACGACCAAATGACACAGGAGTTAGCTGGGCAGGGGAGGAAGGTTGGTGAGAGAATCATAGTATCTGCAAAGACAGAGAAGCCTGAAGGAGTGCATGCAGGGCCATCTAGAAGGAGTGACCACACGTACTCAAGGATATATATGGTGGGGGAGAAGCATGTGCTGCATATTCTGGGGGGTGCAAAGGAATCACTTCCTGCTGGGCTTATTAGCAAAAATGCAGTGGAAGAAATGGAATTAGCTTGATCATGAGAGAAGAGGAAAGAACAGAGTAGTTATTCCAGGCAGAAGGAAAAGTATATATACTCATTGAAAATATCCATATATATTTAGGAATCTAGTAGTCAAGCACTTAAATTTAGCTGCTGTATAGGGGAGAAGCAAAGCAGCCTCTAACGTTGATAGATACTAAATTCTACTGAGGTTCCATGCTAGAACATGGATTTTGGACTTCATTTGGCCAGTAATAGGAAAACATGAAGATTTGTGAACAGGGAGTGTCATCAAGCAAGTGACACTTTAAAATGCTAAATTTGGTGGCTGTGGATGAAACAGACAGTTAGGAAGCTACCAGAATAACCTGGGATGAGTTGCTAATGTCCTGAATTAGGCTGATGGCAGTGGGAATGGAAAGGGTAATGTACAAAACATAAATAAGGATTTATAAACTGACAGCTCCTCTGTTGAAAAAAAAAATTTAAATCTAGTTTTAAACACGCATCTGCACACAATCACATGTTCCTAAATGGGCTATATTTATAGATATATAGAGTATAACACACCACATATGCTGGCTGTAATTCTTTCCAACTAGCAGAGCAGTGAATTTATTCCATACATGGCACAAAACAAATAAAACAAATATAACGAGGCAAAAATGCCCTGTATCATTCCATGGAAGTTCTTGGGGCATCTCTGTGTGTGTGCATGGGTTTGTGCAGGTGTGTGTGTGTGTGTGTGTGTGTGTGTACTGGGATACAGTACACGGCAAAAAGCTTAGACTATCCATTGAATTCTCAGATTCCTTTGAGGAATCACACTGTTTTCCATGACTCTGCTCTTACTGCATTTGGAGTTAATGATGATCACAAGGGATTATTGCTAAAGTAGGTGGGACTGCCCTGGGTTTGTATATAGAAAAAACTTTGACCATTCCAAGGACAGTGATGTTTAGAAGGTATTTATTTTCTTATTTATTTGGGAGAGAGAAAGGGTGAGAGCAAGAGGGAGTGGATACAAGTTGAAGAGGGGCAGAGGGAGAGGGAGAAAATCTCAAGCAGACTCCACGCTGAACACAGAGCCTGATGTCAGGCTTGTTCCCAAGACCCCAAGATGATGACCCAAGTTGAAATCGGACCCTTAACCAACTGAACCACACAGGTCCCCTAAACGGCTTCTTAACAAATGCAATGAGCTAAGGCAATTATGTGATAGACTGAGATTCAATTTACAACCCTCCTTCTATTATCCAATCAAGCTTATTGATTCTACCTCCTAATTATACTTGAAATCCACACCTTATTCTGGTCTAACCCTTCACTATTACCCCCAAACAGAACTCAAAACCACCTTCCAGATCATGATGTCCTAGTCAGGGTTAGGTCTGCCATTTTCCCACAAAGGGGAAATGCCAGCCAGCTTGTCTGCTTTCATAATGCCCTCTTGCTAACAAGTCTGTCCCCAGTGTCCTTTCTTAGTAAGCAGACAATGAGTTTCATGATTCTGCCCCAAAGACATATGGACCTGACTCAAGGTGTCAAATGTGACTCTGTGAAATGATAAATAAAATCTTTTTTTTTTAAGATTTTATTTATTTGACAGAGAGAAACACAGCCACAGAGGGAACACAAGCAGGGGGAGTGAGAGAGGGAGAAGCAGGCTTCCCGCTGAGCAGGGAGCCCGATGTGGGACTCGATCCTGGGCCTCCGGGATCATGACCTGAGCCAAAGGGAGTCGCTTAACCAACTGAGCCACTCAGGCACCCCAATAAAATCTTTTTTAAGAAAAAATCACTAAAAATAAAAAGTACTTCTAGAGTTAGCCGTCAAACCTTTCACCACTTGTGCTGACTCTTCCTTATTGTAACCATTTTTCTACTGGGTTTTGACAGCATAGATGTCATACACAAGAAACTGCTTCTGAGCTGTTCTGGGAGTCTTAGAGTATGGTCCTAGGAGCTGGAAAATACCAGACTCCTGGCCACTGGGAACCTTGAGAGGCCACCATTCTATGAAAACCTGAGATAGTTCCACAGTGGAACATCTGCCACTCTTTTATTTAAAAATATTGTTTAGGGGCACCTGGGTGGCTCAGTTGGTTGAGCAACTGGCTTCGGCTCGGGTCATGATCCCGGAGACCGGGGATCGAGCCCCACATCGGGCTCCCTGCTCAGCGGGAAGCCTGCTTCTCCCTCTCTCACTCCCCCTGCTTGTGTTCCCTCTGTGGCTGTGTTTCTCTCTGTCAAATAAATAAAATCTTTAAATATATATATAGTTTAACTTCACACACACACACACACACACACACACACACACACACACACAATATTATAGCAATTCTAATGGAAAGCTAAACTTAAAAAAAAATTATCCATAAGGTCATCACTGCAATAAAATAAGCCAGACCCACCCCCTGCCAACAAGACAGGTGAAGGCTGTTAAGCAGCCAGTGATGCTCCCTCCTCTTTTAGTGTCAGAAGCTTTCATTAATCAAGCAAGACTGCTTTTGATGTGATTTTTAAATCGGGTTTCATCTGTGTAAATCTATTAATGGGGATCCCACCGTGCCTTGCCTCAGTCCATACTGCATGTGTGACCCTATATCTAAAATCACAGCCTGTGAAAGCTAGATCATCTAACGTCCAAGACTTCAATTTACAGCCGAGACCCGGAGAATTTGGCTAACCCAAGGTGACACGACCAGCTGATGGCGGAAGAACCGACTTGTACTGTTCCCTGGTTTGTATGTTCCCTGACAGTAGGTTGCTGAGCAGCGTTTAATTGACTTGACTCCCGCAGGGACCTCCTTCTCATCCAGCACTTGGGGGCATGTCATGCCTATTTATAATGCAAGATGGCCATTTACAAAGTTGTGGTTGTGAATGCTGAACTTAAACTTGGTCTCACTAACTCACAACGAGGGGAAGATTAGACTGAGCCAGGACAACCTTGAAGAGGCTTTAAAACAAGGAGAGTTCTGTTACTTTCAAATACTATATCTAGAGAGGTCCAGCCAGCGTGCCTGGGGGGGCAGGGGACGGGGGCGGGGGGAGGATCTAGCCAGCTAGTCTCTTGAGGGGCAGAGCTCTGTGGGTTTGAAAGCACTGCCCAAGGGGAGATGAGGCAGCTGGCATCGTGGAGAGATGGGATCTATGGAGGCCAGGGGCTGAGATGGCCAAGCGGTGGTGTTGGATAGAATCAGACCGTAGCTTTCAATTAGTGGATTTGAAGGAGCAAAAGGTGAGGAAGATAATTAAGTGTATCTATGCAGTGCCAAGCTGCACATAAAGATTGGACAGACTCCCGAAGTGGGGGCTGTGGTTGAGACTCAGGGCCTGGTTCTCAGGGACCTGTTCAGAAAGAAATAGTGCGAGATTTGTTATTAACTTTGTCCTAGGAGACAGGCCCCGGGAGAGTTTGGAATTCCAGGGTGGATCAACCCTGTGCTAATAGGGCCCTGCTCCCCTTCTTTCACAGGTCACTGTGGTTCAAATGAAGGTGGAGGCAATCCTTAAGAATAAAAAGTCCGGAAGAGATGTGGGAGAAGCTAATAAGTAGCCTGAAGATAAGATAAGGCTTTGTTAGCAACGGGGAAGTCCCAGCTTATTAAGGGGAGAAGATAGGGTTATTTTTAAAAATAATAACTTAGCTCAACTCATCTTTTTTGAGGCTAGTATTACCTTGATACCAAAACCAAAGATATCATAAGGAAAGAATCCTGAACGACTAGACTTGGTTAAAAGTTCTTACTCATTTCATACATTTATTTTTCTGCACTATAGTTTTGTTCTTTCAAATGCACTAATTTATCTTTGCATATATGCATCTATAAAGATCTAGAATCCATATTTGTGTTAACGTGGCCTTAAATCCCATTTTCTTTAACAAATACTGATTCATCATTACCATTTACAAGCACTGTACAGCTGACTATGAGAACATTCCTCACAGCACACTGAAGCCTCTGGTTACCAGTCGGACCCTCCCACCACCACACAGTAGGTCCTTTAACGCAACATCTGTCTCCCACTCATGCTTGTGTCCCCAGCACTTTGCACAGTCCATTCCCATGGAAGCAGGCATTCGATACATGCTTGGGGACTTGTCAAAATCTATTCACAACTTTAATATAAGGCTGAACATGCAAGAATGCCACAGAAGCATGGGGACAGGGAGATGCATGTGAGGTGGACTTAGGTGGCAGCTTTGCGGGGAGGGAAAATGTAGTGGGAAATAAGACTGGGGAGTGGGATAGAATCAGACCGTAGCAAGCCCCAAAGGCCATGCTAAATGACTGTAATCTAGTTTTGTATCCAGTGGAGAAATGGAAAGGTTTGGGGACAATGAAAGATCATTTTCATATTAGTTTTTAAAAGGAAAATTTTTGAAAAGCCCATATGTATATCAGTTAGGGGGCTTTCCATTGTAAGTAATAAAAAAACTGATTCCAATGAATTCTTTTAAGAAAAGAGATATGGTGGGTGTGTTGGCATTAGCCTCAGACTGGCTTCTCTCCTGGTGGCTCCTTCGCCCCTGGGCTATGTGTTATTTCTCTCAACCTTTAATGAAAAATCCAAAGTTTCATTCTGATTAGATCAATTTAGGTCTCCCCCTCCCCACTCCCACCAAGAACAAATTCTTGAGCCATGGCCAGAGAAATAGTATTAAACTGATTGGCTGGGTCAGTCTGCCCAAACTGCATGGCTACGGCCCAGTAGGAAAGCGGTATTTGGAAAGCTGAGAAGGCGACCAATAACGTTCATGGCAAAATAGCAAAATAGATGTCTAAGGATAGGGAAGACATTTGTGAAAAATAATGGCAACGCTCAACTTATCTTACTTTGTTACAGTTATCAAAATGGAATGGTGTTGGCACAAAGAACGCAGAAATAAATCCAAGTTGACATTAAAATTAGTCCATGACAAAGGTGGCAATTTGATCATGGTTTATTTAATTAAAAGTACTGTCATAATTATCAATCAAACTGTAAGGAGACTAAATTTGACCCCCTACCTTGCAACATGGATAAAAACTTCAAATGTATCACAGAATTAAAAGTAAAAGGCAAACAAAACAATAAAAACATTAAAAGAAAACTGGGAAAAGGTCTGCATAAACTTGGATTGAAGAGACTTTCCCCAATAAGACTGGAAACCTATAAATTATAAGAAGCTATAAGGAAAAAATAAAAGGAAGGGAGGAATTTTTTTTTTAAGGTTGAACATTTCTCTTCAACCTTAGGAAGGAAAGAAGAATTTTTAAAAAATTAAAAGTGGGCCTGGGTGGCTCAGAAGGTTAAGCTTCTGCCTTTGGCTCGGGTCATGATCTCAGGGTCCTGGGATGGAGGCCGCATTGGGCTCTCTGCTCGGCAGGAAGCCTGTTTCCTCCTCTCTCACTGCCTTCCTCTCTGCCTGCTTGTGATCTCTCTGTCAAATAAATAAATAAATAAATCTTTTAAAAAATTTAAAAATATTTTAATGCCCAGAACACCAAAACCAAAGTCAAAAAAGTGATAAACAGAAAAAAAATGTTAGATACACAACAGAAAATAGATTATTATCCTTAATATACGAAGACTTCTTGAAAATTACATAATAGACTGGGGCACCTGGGTGGCTCAGTTGGTTAAGCTCCTGACTCTTGGTTTCAGCTCAGGTCATGATCTCATGGGTCTTAAGATCCAGCTTTGCGTAGGGCTCTGCAAAACCCACAGCCAACATCATGTTCAATGGTAAAAGACTGAATGTTTCCCCCTAAGATTGGAGCACGATAAGGATGTCTGCTCTTGTCACTTCTAGTCAGTTTCCACTGTAGGTCCAACCAGGTGTAGACCCACACCCTAATTAGATATTAGGGTGGCTATATTTTAAAACCAATTTCTAAAATAACACCATCATTGGGGGAGATGTGAAGAAATGGGGACCCTCACAAATCCCTGGCAGTAATGTAAAATGGTACAGTCACTTTGAAAAACAGTCTGGCAATTCCTCAAAAAGTTAAATGTAGTTGCTATGACCCAAAATTTCACTCCTACATGTATCCCCAGGAGAAATTACAAAATGTATCTACATTAAAAAATGAATACATAAGTCTTCATAGCAGCATTATTCATTCATGATAGTCAAAATGTAGAAACGATTCAAATGTCTTTCATGGATAAATAAATGAATAAATAAAATATGGTACAGTCACTCAATGGAATATTATTTGACTAAAAAGAGGAACTAAGTACTGACAGATGCTACGTGGATGAACTTTGCAAACATGCTAAGTGAAAGAATTCAGGCACCAAAGACCACATTTTATATAATTTCATTTTATGATATCCAGAATGGACAAATCCATGAAAAGAGAAAGTAGATTCATGGTGGTAAGGGACCGGGAGAAGTATTGGAGGAAAGTAGGGCATGATTGATAATGGGTATGAAGTTTCTCTTTAAAGTGATGAAACATTCTATGGTTGATTATGGTAATGGTTGCATAACTCTGTGAATACACTAAAAAAATCATTGAACTGCACACATTAAATGGATGTAAATGACATCTCAATAAAGCTGTGTTTCTTTTTTTAAGTGAGTTAGCTTTTATATCTATTGAAGATGACCATGATACACCTTTAAGTGAGAACAGAGATTTTGGGGTTTTTGTAAAGGTTAAGATTTTTTTTATTTATTTGAGAGACACAGAGGTAGTGACAGAGATAGCAAGAGAGCACTAGCAGGGAGGAGAGGGAGAAGCAGGCCACCTGCTCAGCAGGACTCGATCCCAGGACTCCACGATCATAACCTGAGCCAAAGGCAGAGCATTACCAACTGAGCCACCCAGGCATCTGAGAAGAGAGTTCTAAAGTAATATATACTATGACTCCATTTTCTGTTAAAAATGTGAATATATGTTTGTATGAGCATGAAAAAATTTCCAAAGTATATATACTGGGTTGGGTTTTTTTTGTTTTTTTTTAGAATTTATTTATTTATTTTTATTGTTACTAAAATTTTTTTTTCCAGTGTTTCAAGATTCATTCCCCATTCCCCACACCCTATGCTGGGTTGTTAACACTGTGAGGTAGGAAGGAAGAGGGTGAAGACAATGGGAGACTATTAACTTTTACTTTATACAAAAGTGGATTTTTTAAACTTTTTAATTATGCATATAGGACCATGTATCCAAAAAAAGTGAAATAAAGGAAAAAATAAAAATTACTTTAAAAGATTTTGGGGAACAGCAAGAAAAGGAATTGGAATAGGGGACAGAGTGGAGGCAGAAAGAGGAAATAAGTCAATGGGGCTCGCTGGAGGGGATGATGGCTCGCCCAAAAGCAACACAAATGAAAAGGAGACAGATTCCTAAGACTTTGTATAAGTATGGCAAGAAATAGGACTTAGTCACCAGGTGAAGATGAGATGAATGGACGAGAAAAGGAGTTATTGCTAGTAGTCCAGGCTGGTCCACAAATAAAGAGATGGTCCTAGAATTGCCTTTGAGCTGGACATGTTGGCTGGCTCATCAGGTAGAGATCCATGATAGATGAGTGCTTTGGGGAGTCATCTGGTAAGGGATAACATTATACAGAGGGAGAGACCACAGTGTTAGAAGAGAGAAGACCACATTCCCATGCTGGCATTCCTGGGAAAGAATATGTGAGGAGTAGTCAGAGAAGAAGAAGGAAATCCAGGGGACTGTGACAACACGCCAGGAAGGGAAGGACTGGCCAGTTGCAAAGAGGACAGGGTGGTGAAGCAGGAGGCCATGGAGAAGAGTGGAACTGAGGGTCTGAATGATCTATTCCTTGTGCATCTATAAGGGAACGTTTTCAACAGAGTGGGTGTGGAATCCAGATTTCTGGGGGCTGAGAGTTAATCAAAGACCAGACTAAAGAGGAAGTAGCAAGAGAACACTATACTTTTGAGAAACTTCCAAGGGGAAGGAAATAATAAAATAGGAATTTGACTGAGAAAGCAGTTTTTATGGAAGGCATTTTTAGGATGGAGGAAATATGTCCATGTTTATAGGCATTTGAGAGGGAAGGTTTAGATACCTCAAGAGAGAGTCTTGGGAGAAAATAGAAATAAGAATAACAACTGGTATACTGAGTTAAGCTTGGGAATAGAATGAGGGTTTTCATACTCTAAGAGTGGGGAGAGAGCGAGAGCGAATTATAAAGAATAAAAAGGTTTCTTTGCTTGTCTGTTTCGTTGGTTAGTTTGGGGTTGTTTCTGATGAAGAGAAATTGAGCTCCCATCTGGGGGTGATAATTAAAATAGTTCACAACCAGAGCAGAGTGTGCACTGAAGCAGGAGCCTCTAGGCCCCCAACTCTCTTCCATGTTAACTCTGGTCCTGGCGAGGCATAGGGGTAGAGGCTGGAGCAGCTGAGGGGTAGGCAGCAGAGTGGGGCAGCAAAACTACAGGATTTGAAGCAACATCTCTTGTCTAGAACTTCAGAAGACTGAATGAGAATGTTCTAAATACTGGGGTGCCTGGGTGGCTCAGTCAGTTGGGCGTCTGACTCTTGATTTGGTCTCAGGTCATGATCTCATGGTTGTGGGATGGAGCCCCAAGTTGGGCTCTGTGCTCAGTAGGGAGTCTGCTTGAGATTCCCTCCTTCTCCCCTTACCCCTCTCCCTGCTTACACTCATGCTCTCTTTCTGTCTCTAAAATGAATAAATACATCTTTTAAAAAAACAGAATGATCTAAATTCCTCAAAAACAGTCATTTGTAACAAAAGAATATCATGCTAGAAAATGATTGCTCTTTAGCTTGCTGATGTAGCAAGTATTTTTTTATAAGATAATTATGGATGGCTTCCATAAACTTAATGCATGTTGGCCAAAGTTCTAAAAGAGAGGGGATTGATCGAAATCAAAACCGGTCACACACTTTCTGGCTTATGCCCTTGCGGCAAACAACAGTCTCTTAGTTCAAATAGGGGAAATGGGGTCACAGTGAATTTCAAAATACAGAATCTGGTGTTTATTCAAGCTTTTCCCTCTGAGCACCAGTCACAGACCTCTTTGCAACTCTGCTCTCCCACTGGAGGAAGAGAACGAGATGATGACACCAGCTCTCAAGAGAACACAGACAAGTGCTTGGGGATTCCCACACCCCAGTTGCCAAGTACATAATACGGAAACCGTCACCAAGGTGATCCTATCAACCTCAGCCCCTGTCAGCCTCCACAGGAAGGCACCCCTGTGTGCGTTCAGCGACATGTTGGAAGTCCTTCTCCTTTACCTCTCCAGAGCGCTGCAGAGAGGCTGGTCCGAGGGCTGATTGCCTGGTGAAACAGACTCTGAAAAATTAATATGTCCTTGATCTAGGACATGTGTTGGTGGCTGTAGCTTTTCAAAACATAACGTTTTCTGACTGAGAGATACTTTGTATCTAATCCTAGCCATTCAGAAGTGAGGAAAATCCGGCAGCCCCGCTCTTTAGTAGAAGATTAAACCAATATTTAGATCCACTTGGATGTTTTAACCCAAGATCTTCACTTCTAACTTTCTGGTTGGTAAGCTTCAGTTATAATGTATTTATACGCGAAGGGATTTCTTGACACGTATCACTTATTTGTAATTCAAATAAGATGTGAAAGTGAGACATCCTCAGAAGTTTCGAGGTATAGGTGTAGGGTGGATTGCGTTGTATCTGAATGTATCAATGCTATGGTGACGCACTGGGACCTCATGGTATAATCAGAAAACAGCCTTACGCTCCTCCATTGTGTCTGTGTGAACCTGCCCTGGGGGACTATGTGGGCCTTATGACTCTTGGGGTCACTCTCAAATAACAAAAAGGGCCTCTGCTTACTTTAGTCAAAAATACAGTCTTAGGTCAATAATGACTGAATGCATCATATAGAAAAAACTATATGATAGTCTGATAGGGGCACCAGGGTGGCTCAGGTCGTGATCCTGGAGTCCCGGGTTCAGGCTCCCTGCTCAGCAGGAAGCCTGCTTCTCCCTCTTTCACTCCCCCTACTTGTGTTCCTTCTCTGGCTGTGTTTCTCTCTGTCAAACAAACAAACAAACAAATAAATAAATAAATAAATAAATAAATAAATTTAATGTTTAAAAAAACAGAAACAAAACCCCAAAAAACCCCATAGTTCAGTGGCAAAGGGGAGTAATAGTTGACTTATTCTTTGCTTCTCCCAGTCTGGGGCTTCTTCCCTTCTCACTCAAGAGGCTGCCTAATCTTCTAGGGTTGATGTGGAGAAGAGTGAGAGCCAACGAGACAGAAAGGCAGGTTTTGGGGGGCTCTAGTGGGCACAGTTTCTCTGACGATAGCAGATGTTTCCAACTGACACTTTGTTTCATGGGCAGTTTTATACGTTTGCTGAAGCCTCCCTCACCCCTACCACTCTTCTGAGGAATCTCTCGCCACTCATTTCCTCAACACGAACAAGTTCATTTGGCTCCGACTGGTTGCCTCAGAGCCTTCCTCCAGGCCACGGCAAGCTGGAGGCAAACCTCTTGGTTTCTTTTCTGCTGAGGTGTCTGCCTTTCTAGGCAATCCTTTTGGGTAGGATCAAAGTCAAACCCACACTGTCTGTCTCACTCTCCTTTGACTTGTCTTCTGTGGGAGGAAATTGCTTCCCCTCCCATGGCCTCTACCCCGTGTTTGGGCCACTTTTGCCAATTCTGGACCTTTAGATTTCTCAAGCATGAGGTAGACACTAGCCCATGGTGTTCCCCAAACTGCAGGGGACACATCCTGGGCTCTCCAAGAGGTCTGCCTGATACCACTCACCGGACCTAAGGTGAGAGGAAAGCCCCCCCTGACCTGTCCCTGGAGGTGCATAGGAGGGATCTCTTAGAACACCTTAGTTCCTCTACAGAAACCCTTCTCTGATGCAAACGGCCTCACCAACCTCCACCGCAAGCTTCGCACATATTCGGGTAAGTGAGATCTTAAGGGAGAACCCCTTTGCAAGTTCCCCATCGCCTTCCTGCACGTGCTTGGAAGGTGAGAGGGGTGACAACTAGTATGTGGGTCATCTGTCAAAACGGAAATAAAATAATAGCTCCCATTTTAACAACCTGTTACCAAATATATTCTCTTTCTCTTTCCAATTGCCCCATAAAGATTCCTTAACAGATAGATATGGGAAAAAAAATCAAATGCCATTTCAACAAAGTTTGCAGAGTTTTGTTGTTTATCAGAGATGACTTGAATTGTCGGTGGTTGGCAATAACTTCGTGGTACAGAGATTTTTATTACAACAAGATACATTGCACCTCAACCTGCAGCAAGGATCCCAGAATCCTGGGAGTGTTATATAAGTTGCGCTTCCCGTCTGTTTTTCCAACTGAACAAGGGAAGTGATTTGAATCATAAACAACCACAAATTGGCTGCCTAAGAGAAAGAAAGTGAGCAAAATATAGAATTTCTTTATAATTCTACATGTTTTGTTGTGGTTTCCGTTAGATAACAAGGTCTCTTATACCAGAACCATGGCCCCTACTCAGATAGATGGACACCTGTGCTGTTCACCAGACATTGGCCAGCAGCACGGTGTCAAAATCACAGGCCTCACCATGGTCCTGGGGAGTGATTATGTCTCTACGTATTGATCTCCATCCTGTCCCACCACAGCTGTGGTTTGCATCTATTGGCGGCAGGCCTTAAATCCTATTCGTTCTGTGCTTAGCCCTTTCCTCAAACCCTGAAGCGTTTTGGAACACTGTCAACAAATCATTTAAGAATACAGGATGAATCTTTATGTACATTTTAAAAAAAGACAACCAGTTCTAGGAAAGTATTTCGATCTTACACCCATACATGATTTAAAATATTGAAGGTCGTATTGAGTACACAGTGAGCAAAAATTTTAATGGGTGCGATTCCAAGAGCGATATAAGAAAGATAAAAGCGTAGATAAACTTACGTTTTGTTTATCATGGGTTCTCTTGAAACTTCACTAGAACTCTCATGACATTAACAGACCTGCTTACAGCGACCAGCTCTCCTTCATGGCCAGTATTTTAGCATGATATTTTAGCTGTCAATATCACTGTCAGGAATACAATTCCGTTCACACTTTGGGCTTATCTGGATGGACATCTTGGAGATGAAGGTAGCAGTGATTTAGTTGCTGACAAATGGCGCTGAGCTGCTATCCTCCCAAAGTCAAGATGCTTTCTTAGGCAAAAGTGGGCCACGCTCTAAGTGAAAATGAAAATGTACAAATAAATTAAACATAGTACAGGGGTTCTCAATTTTTCCGTGTAGAAAAGGAAAAGTAAGGACATTCTATAAATTGGGGACCCTTTTTCCAAGAAAGGCATTGACTTAGTCATGGGCAGGTCAAAACTATCTATGGCTCTTTGTAAAAATGCTCCTGTCTGGATGGCGCCTCTCCTCTGCCACCCCTTTTCCTCCCAGGTCCTGACTCTGGGGTGAGCTGGAACCAGACACTTGTCTTATTTTTAAAGCCTTCACCCGCGATTCTGGTGTGCAGTGTCAGGAGGGATCATGAATTGTTTGGATGGATTAAGAACTTTTAAAAGAATGGACTGGAAGAAGGTCTAGCTACAGGGTTCCTTCAGATATTGCAGAGAGAAATGAATGGCATAGAGAAGGATGGAGTGGGGAGGTCCTCACATTGAGCTAGGGTTCATTCATGGATGGGACTCAAGTAATTCTTAACTTTGAGGGACTCACAGGTCACTTTGAGGGTGTGATGAAAGATAAAGTTATTCTCCTTAGATACATATGCACAGACCAGCCCCAGGACATTTAGCCTATACCCTCAAGAGAGTCTAGATTAGAATTAAGTTTTTGTTGTTCTAACCGGATGGATCACACTCGCATTCGTTCATGGAAGGTCCTTGGTCTCAAGCAGCTCACCGTCTAGTAGCCAAGAGAAAACAGTAACACTAAATCAATATTCATATAGGTAAGCAAAGATTGCAAGAGTTGTGGGGGGAGCGAGCGGAGTGTTCTGGAATGTTGAATTGAAGAATTTGAACCTTGTGCTTTGAGAAGCAACTGTTGAAAAGAGAGGGGCGTGGTACGGAGGCCCCCCCCCAAAAAAGAATGGCGGTCGTCCTAAGGCAGGTTGATAAAGGAGGTCCTACTGTGGGAGCCCCGCAAGGCTGCCTTTGGAATAGAAGCCAACCGGGAGCGGGCTGTGAAAATGGCACCGTTCCACGTGGTGCCCCTGGCTGGCTGAGGTCTGGGGTGGGGGAAACTATTAAAATGCGAAGAATACAGTTTTATCACAGACTCCAACGAGACATGGGGAAGAAGAGAGCAAGCTGGCGCTGGGAGGGCGGCTTTGGAGTCCGCTGCTCCTGGCCGGGGTCAGAAGTTGGCCCGGTGTTTGTTCTTCCCGAGGACAGAAAACCGCGGGAGAGCGCGGAGTGGCGGAGAATTCCATTCAGCCAGTGGGCATGAAAATTTATTTTAGCTGCTTTGTGCAAAAACCCTAGGTGTGTGGACAGAGGGGAGCCAGCCAGAAGGTTACAATAGGTCAAGAATAAATAACCACCAGGCGGAGGATCCCAGATTCTGTCCTTCCTTTTGTTGGGTGAGGAGCGCCTGGCCAACGCGTCCACAAAGGCTTTGGAAGCGGTTTAGCAGTCCCCACGCGGCTCCAGTCCCGGGTAACTATTAGGGGCCCCGCGGGGTGACGGCAGCTGGAGGCTCCCGAGGGCCGGGGGGCTCAGCTCTCAGGGGCAGGCCTCGCCGCGGGGACCCCAGAATAAGTCGGGGGCGGGCCGCGGCGCGGCGGGCGGGGGCGGACGGGCGAGCAGATCCCACCCCTTCCTGAAGGAAGCGCCCTCCTCGCCGCCGCTGCCGCCGCCGCCGCCGCCGCTGCCGCCGCCGCAGGTCACGGCCCCGCGAGGCGACCGCCGCCCCGCCGCACCGGAGCAGGTAGGCGCGGCGCCCCCTCCTCCGCCCGGGCCGCGGGGCAGCCAGGGGGCGTCGGGCCCGGCTCCGCGCCCAGCCCGGAGGCGGAGACCGGGGGCGGCGGGCGCTGCAGCGGGACTAGGGCGGCGGGGTCCTCCCGGCCGCGGGGGCCCTGCTCGGCTCTGCCCCCGCCCCGGGCGCAGGTCCACCGGCCTAGCCCCCGCTGGGGGAGACACGAGTGTCCGGCAGCGCCCGGTGCTCTCCTCCAGCTCTCCCCCGCGGGTGAGCGCCGAGCCCACGCGCCTCGGTCCCCGGCGCCGCCGCTGCTGCCGCCGCCGCAGTGCTGTCCGCCGAGCCCCTGCGCCGCCCGCCGGCTGCGGCTCCGTCCCGTCCTTTGACAGGTGTCCCCATCCGCCGCCCCATCCGGATACCCCCGGCCTTTTGTTGTCCGGTGGACTCTGGTTGGAGTCCACAAATTTGGCCTCCCGGTCTCTGTGCCATTCGCTGTTCACTTTACCGTTAGCTAAGTCAGGCTAGCTGGGGAAGCGAGGTATCCGGGAAGGAGGCACTAACTTGCCTTGCCGTGTGCACCGCCCTCCACTCTAAATGCACAGTCTTGCTTTCCTCTCCTGGTACACACTTGGAAAGACGTGGGGTTTTCGGTTTCTCCGTGGAGGCAGCGGCGGGTGTGTGTGGGGGGGGGTGGCTTTCCGAGGCCGTATGGTCATCCATTGCAATAAAAAAGTGATTTGCTTTGGATTATGGAGAAAGACCTCTGTTAGTGGTTTTCTCCTCCTTAAATGAATCAAATCAAGAATGAGTGTTTTTACCATTTTAAATTCATCCTCCCTTTCTACTCATCAGTCTTGTCCATCCACTCCTACCTCCAGAGCGCTTTATTATATCCCAAACGCTAAACTGATTTTTTTTTTTTAGTCAGGATTTTTTCCGGCCAGACCGTCTTTCACGGCTGAGCCAGGATTTTGACTACAAATGTGAGAACAGAGCCAGTGGGGATGGAAGCCTTTCCTTGAGTGAACCCATTCCGACTTACTACATGTGAGGTCTTGTTTGGGAACCAAATATACCAATGATATGTTTAAAAAAAAAAAAAGGTATTGGTTCCATTACAGTAACGAAGCCAAATGATAATACTAGTTTCTCCTTCTTCATTTCTTTGCTTGAATCAAGGGCAAGTTCTTAAAACACAGGGCTATCATACCATCCTGAGCTGCAGTTCCTCAAAAAGATAAGGGGATGTGAATATGTGAACTTCGTGGAAGCAGTTAATAAGTTGATCTACTTGAAGTTTTGAAGAAAAAAATTACTAGGCTTATATATGTGATATTTGCAGATCAAAGAATTTTAGTCTCAACTCTCATGCATTAAATCCCAAACTTTTTTTTCTATGTGTCCTAGAGACACCATGTTTCTAAGATTAGCTATAGCTGTCATCTCTTAACTAGAAATGTAAGTTTAATCTTCAAGGCATAGCATAGGAATTGTAATGGTGTGCCCTTTATTTATACATTATTTGGTAAATGTTTTGCGAGCTCCCTAAGTTGGAAGCTCAAAAACTGGACATGGTAAATAAAAGGAGAAAGAAATTTTGCTAACAATGATAACTACTTGGTAGATGTTATGACACTGAACAAACATATTAAGAGATGGGGAGAATGCACGTTTATTAAATCTGCCATCAGCAGAAGGCAATCTGTTTGGATTATTTAAATTGATGTTAAAGTATCTTTATAGCAGTTGCTTAAGTCACGTATTTCTCATCAAATGCCTTGTACAGATTGCTTTATGAAGGAGATAGTTTGCTCTGTGGAGTAATTTTTTGTATGAACATAATAATGCCTAATGTTGAGGCTTTATTCTAGAACTAGCACAGTCTTGCGTACAGTGACCTCGCAGGAGTTTCTGTTTCCCTACTTTGCCATTATTCACAGGGAAAGCACTTTGCTCCACACTCTGGTCTGTACCCCTGCTTTGTTTCCCCTGCGACCTAAGCACACGTCAGCCATACAATGGCAGTCAGGAAAGAGGAAAAGCTAGCTGGCCCCTGCAGTTTTAGCCATTTGCTTTCACTGTAATCTGGCCACTGGGGATCATTTCAGTAACCAATTAAGCAAGACGGACACTGACAGGGTAATGTATTACCTCTCGGTTTCCCCCTTCACCAGAAAAATCTCTAGCACTCAGAATCCACACTACAGTGGTAATTAAGTTCTGTGAGGCTGAAATAAGATTTGTGCTAAAGTTCTCAAAAATGTGATACAAACTCCGGGTGTTACTGAATCTGGGTCTACATTCATGACAAGGCTAGGAACAAACTCTGATGTGTAATAAATGTTTGCCTTACCCTAAGGGTAACAACAGAAGTGCTTTCTTACTTACTTTAACTGCAGACTTTTCTTCCTGGATCTTCTGGTGCCCTGGGTCTTGATGGTTTCCCACAAATTGATCTAAGTACTTTTAAACTAGCTTCTAAGTTAGTAGAACTTGAACAAGTTGTTGTTATCACCAAATATCATTTCCTCACATGGTGAGATTGTGAAAGAAAGCTTCTGGCAATGGAAAATCTTAACGCAAAGAGATTTTAGACAAGTCAGTTGGAATCATAGTTTGAGATAATAATGGAATCTTCGAGCATTGGCCTTCAAATATCAACCACTACAGTTTAAGTCAAGCCAGCTCTGCTGAGTTGGGTTTGGAATTTTTTTACCAATTAGAAATTAGGATTTTTCTTTTAGCATCTGTAAATGTTCTTTCTCTATATTAGTGCTTTCAGTAAAACTTTCTGTAATTCCATAATTTGTCCGAGGTGCTAGCCACAAGCCACATGTGGCCATTGAGCACTTAAAATGCACCTAGTACAACTGAGGGACTCAATTCTAATTTTTATTTCATTTTAATTAGTTTGAATAGCCATATGGGACTAGTGGTTATCCTGCTGGACAGTGTAGCTCTAAATTGTCTTTAGCTGTTTCCTGTAGAGATAACATTTGATGGCAATTCTTTTTTTTTTTTAAGATTTTATTTATTTATTTATTTGTTTGTTTGTTTGTTTGTTTAGAGAGCATGAGTGGGGGGGAGGGGCAGAGGGGGAAGGGGAGAGAGAATCCCAAGCAGACGCTGCACTAAACACAGAGCCCAATGTGGGGTTTGATCTCACAACCTGAGATCATGATGAGCCAAAATCAAGAGTTGGATGCTTAAGTGACTGAGCCACCCAGGTGCCCCTGATGCAATTATTTTTTGGAAGAAAGTGGAAATAGGCATTGATAGACCCAGGAATTAAGATTTCACTCTGTGGGGCGCCTGGGTGGCTCAATTGGTTAAGCGACTGCCTTCAGCTCAGGTCATGATCCCGGAGACCCGGGATGGAGTCCCACATCGGGCTCCCTGCTCAGCAGGAAGCCTGCTTCTCCCTCTCTCACTCCCCCTGCTTGTGTTCCCTCTCTAGCTGTATTTCTGTCTGTCAAATAAATAAATAAAATCTTAAAAAAAAAAGAAAGATTTCACTCTGTTATTCTGTTGTTACAAAAAATGCTAACATTTACTCTTTAGAAGGTGTTTTTTGCTGAAGTTCCATTCCACTCTAAAAATAAAGTTTCCCTTTTTAATTTATATATATTTGCTAGCCACAAAAATAAACAACATCCAGAGTTTAGATGCTTGGCCCCATGTGTCTGTGTTCTTCAACTTCCTTGAATTTGCTGTCTTGCACATAATAGAATCATTTATTCTTTTTTTTTTTAAGATTTTATTTATTCATTTGATAGAGAAAGAGAGCAGAAGCACACAAGCAGGGGGAGCAATAGGAGGAGGCTTCCTGCGAAGCAGGGAGCCCAATGAGGGGCTTGATTCCAGGACTCTTGGATCATGACCCGAGCCAAAGGCAGTTGCTTAACAAACGGAGCGACCCAGGCATCACCATTCTTAAATTCAGTTTCTACATTTTTAAATTTTTTAAGGGGAGGGATAATTGGAGAAAAGGTAGGAGGAAGGGGGTGATACATAGCCATTCCCCCTTCCAATCCCCATTCCAACAAGTGAGTACCCCTGCCTCAAAGAGTGGCCCAAGCCACTTGGGGATGTTTGTATAAATTGAGGAAATGCTCCATATAATCCTTTTTTGTTTTTTGGATTTTTTTTTTTTGAGATTTACAGTGCACAGTAACATGGTAAAGCCTCTAAAGTGAGATATGTGTACTTGTTTAACTTTTTTTATTATGTTTCCAGAAATTTTTCATATAACCCTTATAGTATTTTTCACCATGTGTCCTGAGTCATGGAATTGATTTAAAAGGTTTAAGTCAGTGGGTTTGTTTGTTTGTTTAAAGATTTTATTTATTTGACAGAGAGAGAGAGATCACAAGTAGGCAGAGAGGCAGGCAGAGAGAGAGGAAGAAGCAAGCTCTCTGCTGAGCAGAGAGCCGGATAAGGGCCTCCATCCCAGGATTCTGAGATCATGATCTGAGCCAGAGGCAGAGGCTTTAAACCACTAAGCCACCTAGGCGCCCTTGTTTGTTTGTTTGTTTGTTTGTTTTTTAAAGATTTTATTTATTTGACAGAGAGAAACACAGCCAGAGAGGGAACACAAGCAGGGGGACTGAGAGAGGGAGAAGCAGGCTTCCCGCCTAGCAGGGAGCCTGATGTGGGACTCGATCCCAGGTCTCTGGGATCATGACCTGAGCCGAAGGCAGTTGCTTAATCAACTGAGCCACGTGGGCACCCCTGTTTTTTTGTTTTTTTGTTTTTAATGAAATGGACTATATAGTAGAATAGGAATTCTCACTATGTGTGCCTCTTAGTGGGAGCTGTTAGTGATTGATGAAATTTTTGGTTCTCCCAGGTATGGTAAATACAAGGCCATAGGGAGGGTGGTGATTAAAAACACTTCATTAGGGCTCCTGAATGGCTCAGTCAATTAAGTGGCTGCCTTCGGCTCAGGTCATGATCCCAGTGCCCTTGGATCGAGCATCGCATTGGACTCCCTGCTCAGGAGGGAGTCTGCTTCTGCCTCTCCCCCTGCCTGCTGCTCTACCTACTTGTGCTCTCTTACTGTCAAATAAATAAATAAAATCTTCAAAAAAAAATTAAAAAAAAGAGCACTACATTAACAACACCCTTGTGTTTAAATCCTGACTCAGCAATGCCCAGTCCATATATAGTGAGGCAGTGTATTAAAAAGTGTCATTATTTGTAGTATTATTATATAAGTGTATGTGTGTATCTTTGATCATGATATAAAATACTGCCTCTGAAAGTAGGCTTAGGACCCACTTTTGGGAAACATTGATTTAAGACCTGTGTAATCACTAATCATAACTAGCAAATCATTGAGTACTTCTGAAGAGCTCCACACTGAATGCTTTTCATGTGTTATTTTGTTTCTCACAGCAGTCTTTTGAGCCCTGCCACAATCCTACAGTACCTCCAA
The DNA here is from genome assembly GCA_004023965.1 of Spilogale gracilis. Lineage (NCBI taxonomy): Eukaryota > Metazoa > Chordata > Mammalia > Carnivora > Mephitidae > Spilogale > Spilogale gracilis. Next base: position 201,037 of record PITA01000778.1, on the reverse strand, counting down.
TCCCAGGAAGTCAGAGACGCAGGATCTAAGCCCCAGGCAGTCTGGTGACAGAACCTACAAGTTCAGCCACCTCACCTTCCACATTGCAGGGTGACAGTGATATACACAGGGACATCTGCAGACCTGTGAGGCTCAGACATTGTGTAGCATTGCACAAGTACAGAAAGGAACAGACCACAGCTATTTTCTGTGTAAGATGAATCCTGATGGGTAAGAGGGGAGTGACTGCATTATATGTAGGCTAGGAGAGACCTCGCTGTTCCCAGCTCCTAGCCTCTGAAAGTGAATGCCCTGGGTCAGGAAGCCTGGGGACCAAAGAAACCCAAATCACCTCAAGACTGACTACAAACTGTGCAGGCTTCCTTCCCTCCTAACCAGTTGCTGACTTCTGCCCACTGCTTTGTAGCAAATCGTCACAAATAGTCTAAATAGATAAGGTCCATCCCATAAATCTCCCACTTTTCACTACAATCTAAATTGTTTTTCAGAATCACGCCTTGCCTATAAGTGCTTCATGATATGTATATATTTTTATTTGTAATTGACAAATAACAGTATATTACTTTCAGGTGTACAACATAATGATTAGATATTTGCATATATTGCAAAAGGACTAAGTCAGTCTAGTTAACATCTCTCACCACATATAGTTACAGATTGTTTTCTTGTGATGAGAACTTTTGAGATCTGCTCTCCTAGCAACTTTCAAATACACAATATATTATTATTAACTATAGTCACCATGCTATACGTTATATCCCCAAGACTGACTTATTTTGTAACTGGAAGTTTGTACCATTTGATTTTATTTTTAATAATGGAAAACAATGTTGTTTTCAGAATTTTATGCACAGGGGTGCCTGGGTGTCTTAGCTGGTGAAGCGTCTGCCTTCTGCTCAGGTCATGATCCCAGGGTCCTGGGATGGAGCCCCGAGTCAGGCTCTCTGCTCAGCCAGGGAGTCTGCTTCTCTCTCTCCCTCTGCCTGCCGCTCCCCCTGCTTGTACACTCTGTGTCAAATAAATGTATAAAATCTTTAAAAAAAATGTTATGTACAAGGAGAGGTCTTAAAATTGAGGCTGGAAATCTTTTTTTTCTTCCTCCCCTACTGCAATCTAGAAATTAAAACCAAATTCATTTTGGAAGTAAGATTTCAGTTTTCCCTAAAGGTCAAACTACATATGAGTGATCACATGTCCATAGACAAGGCAGGTAGACTAGAAGAGGCAACAGCTTGTCATCGTGGTTACTTTCCTTCTTTAAAGACTCCGATGTCCTTGGGCCATTCAGATTTCATTCAAAGCTGCATCGGTGTCCACCTCCGGAGAGAGTACTACAGACAGTACTCCTGGAGTACAAAGGAATGCAGCTAAGCGTCTTTGAAAACGTGCTAAAATTCGTGTAATACTTTTAGGCAAGTGTAGACAAAGCTTAAGAAGTAGTTGTGATTAACTATGGTAGTAGAGGAAATCAGCCTGTAGTTTAAATGGTGTTATTTAACTTTGCAGTCATTATGATGAATTACAATGGTTTTCAACGGAATGTAAACATAAATGTCTCCAAAGATAGCATAGCCTTACTGTTCATCAAACATTTCATTTATTAACAAAGTAGAGTTCTTCCTGGTTTTTTTTTTTTTACACTTACAGTGACTTAGCTGCCAAAGAAATGTTTTAAATGATAATAATAAAGTTTTAAAGCATAAATTAAAACTGTACATAGCTACGGGGCACCTGGCTGGCTCAGTTAGTAGAGCATGTGACGCCTCATCTGGGGGTTGTGAGTTCAAGCCCTATATTGGGGGTAGCGATTACTTAGGGATAGAAAAAAGTGGGTGCTTGGTGGGCTCAGTTGGTTAAGCATCTGGCTCTTGATTTTCATATAACCCTTACAGTATTTTTCACCATGTGTCCTGAGTCATGGAATTGATTTAAAAGGTTTAAGTCAGTGGGTGCCTGGATGGCTCAGTCATTAAGTGTCTGCCTTTGGCTTCGTTCATGATCCCAGGGTCCCAGGATCAAGCCCTGGATCCGGCTCCCTGCTCAGTGGGAAGCCTGCTTCTCCCACTCTCACTCCCCCTGCTTGTGTTCCCTATCTAGCTGTGTTTCTGTCAAATAAATAGATAAAATCTTTTTTTAAAAAGATTTCATTTATTTGAGAAAGAGAGTAAAGAGAGAGAGCAGGAGTGCACAAGTGGGAGGAGGGGCAGAGGGAGAGGGAGAATTAGGCTCCCCGCTGAGCGGTGAGCCTGATGTGGGACTTAGTCCCAGGACCCTGAGATCCTGACCCAAGCCAAAGGCAGCCGCTTAACCGATTGAGCCACCCAGGCACCCCAGTGAAAGGTGTTAATTAAGAAATATTGATACCATTGTAAAGCCATTTTGAATATAAATATTTTTTACTGCGCTTTGGACTATAACTTATAATTAGACTATTTGTATATTATAATTGGACTGTTTGTAAATTATAATTAGAATTCTGTAATGTAGTTGTCCTAGAATTTCTAGTGGAAATATATCTCCTGGAATTCCTAAATTCTCCTTTTCACTAAAACAAAGTGTATTTACATAGAAACACCAGTAACTAAAAATACCTACATGCAGTGGCAGGAATATGAACTCATGGGTGAGTTTTTCTTTCTTGTAGTATTATGTTCCCACATGCCCTAGACTTATGTCATTTTGAAAAATTTTCCAGTCAGTGACAGCACAGAATTCACAAGAACAATATTTATCGCCCTGTAATTTTAACAGCTAATAGAATTTTCCCTGAATAAGCTGATTATTTTTTTCTATGACATTTTGATTGGTGTTTTTCCATTTTATTTTGAGCTTACATGTGGCATAGAAACTGATTTATATGAAAAGGGGTAGGTTGCCATTTGTATGCCAAAATTTTGATTTTCTATGTATGCATGTAAAAATAAAGACAAAGTTTTTCCATTAATTGATTTGGGGAAAGGATACCGGTGTGATCAAAGAGTAGCACGTGGTGATCTTTTAAGATCAGGCCATTGCACAAAGTAAGTTTTACTTACAGGGCTGTAAATTTGGCAGTTCAGCAGTGGTGTTCTTTATTAGCTATTGGGCAGTATTTGTGCCATCCCTAGCATGGTCCCTCACCCAGACTTTCTCTTCATTGTTGCCCCCTTATTCATAACACAGATTTTAACTCATTTCATCACATGGGAAATTAAAGAGGATTGTCTCGATGATAACTGCTCCCCTATTGAGCATTTCTGAGAGCTAGAAAAAGCCTTAGGAAGTCAGATAATTTATTTCTTAGAGTCTTGGCATGACCACAGTCATCACAGAGAGATGACATGTAGACTCCCTTCTACTTTTAGCCTGTGAATATTTTACACCAGTTCTTGACATACTGTCTATCCAGGGTGACTTCACGGAACTCTGATGTTGAACCTGGGCTTAGTTCAGTTTCAGGTGTCTCCTGGTTTGCTTGCTTGTGGCCCATTTACCTTGTTTTTCCAATTAAATCACTGTTTCGGGACACCTGGGTGGCTCAGTTGGGTAAGCCTCTGCCTTCGGCTCACGTTGTGATCTCAGGGTTTTGAGATCGAGTCCCACATCAGGCTAATTATTCAGGAGGGAGCCTGCTTTTCCCTCTTCCCTTCCGCTGCTTGTGCTCTCTCTCTATCTCTGACAAATAAAAAAAAAATCTTAAAAAAATCATCGTTTGTTTGCATGCAGAAATTTTTTTTTTTTTGTATTCCACTGGGTTGTCTGGGGAAGGAGATTGTATCACTGTTTTATAAATAATTATTGGAACACAGCCCTGTCCATCAGTGGCGTATTACCTGTGACTGCTTCTGCACTACTCCCACAGAGTCAAGTGGTTCAAACAGCCCATCCGGCCCATGAAGCTGAAAATCGCCACTATCTGGTTTTTCATAGGAAAAGTTGATCAACCCCTTTTCACATGATACTCTTATGGGATCCTTGAAGAAAATGTGGGAAAAATAGAGTGAACTGCTCCCTGTAGGAGCAGATTTCACATCTGAATGACTAAATGAGTGACTAATATCTTCTCTCTTCCTATTGCACTGTCCCCTGACTATGAAAGAAGGTGTCCTCGGCATAGGCTTAGGTATCGTGTAGACCTGGGTCACTAGCTGTGTAACCTTGAATAAGTTGCTTAATCCTTTTTAAGCTCTTATAGGTACTGTAGTACCTACTGTTGGGAGGCAGCTCTCCGAGTGCCCCGTGCATTTTGACAGGTCTTTACGAAGGGAGGCACCAGCTGCACTTCTGTCCTGGGTTGTCTTTTCAAGTGTGTTTGCGTAGTGAACAGTCTTGCAAGATAGAGGTAGTGTTGCCCTCAGAAGCAAGGGGCAGGCATGCTTCCATCTAGCATGATAGATGTGACTTTCTCCAGGTTTGGGGTTCCTGTCCGGGAATGCTTGCCTGTGTGTGCCCGTGTCACGTGGCCCTCTTTGGGACACCCTGCAGACATTGCAGCTGGAGGACTGTTCCAAGAAAATGCAGATACTCCAGCTACTGTTGCTGAGTAGTAAAGGCCTTTGTCCCTGACCCAGGAGCTCTGGGTCTTCTGCCAGCGTCCAGGACTTGTGCAGATAGCATAAAAGCCCAGAATTTTCCAGCTCTCAGACACCTATTCTGTGGGGCTATTATGAAACCTGAATAAGATAACGAAGAGAAGACATTTAATGCGGTGCCTGGCAGATAGTAATTGCCTAGTAGACATTAGCTATGAATTATTTTCTAGCTGGTTATTAATTCTGAAGTGTGAAGGTAAGTCCCAGTTTCGCGTGTCCAACTTATATCTTAAGATCAAGTGGTTTTTCAAATTGTAGGTTGCCAGGGCTATGAAAACAGAGAAGTAGATTAATTTTTATAATGAAACAGAAAATACAATAGAATAGAATAGTAAAGAAAATATCCAAGTGCAAAATTTGTAGTAAGGATAAATATTGATTTGTAAAACATTTCATTTCAGTCATGTACATTCATACCTGTATATTGGATTGTGATATAACATATTTTTGTTTACTGTCAGTTGTGGTCAAAAAAGTTGGAAAGCCACTGGTGCCCTAATATGTATATGGAACTCTTTAGAAGAAGTGTTGTTCATGAAAGCATAGAATTCCTATCTTAGTTCTCATTCTAGAAAAGGCTTAGAAAGGGACACTCTAATCTAGGTGTGGCTGTTGAGTAGGAATGACCCAAAGTTCATTTGGTTTACCCTTGCAAACCATTTTGCCCGTGATTAGCAGAAAATGAATATAGCCACAGGTTATTTTCAGAAGAAAAGAATTGGTTGTTGGTAGCATTTGCCACTAGAACTTTCTATGGTAATAGAAATGTTCTCTTTCCGTATTGTACTATATAGTAGTCACTCTCTATTGAGTACCTGAAAATGCAACTGAGGAACTGAATTTTTAATTAAAATTTTTAAAAATTTGGATTAATTTAAATTTAAATAGCCATGTGGGGGCTCTTCGCATAGTTTTATTCAGATTGAACACAAAGTTGTGGTTTCCTCCAGTACAGTTCACTGTGTGGTTTGGCTTCGGGCACTGCCTCAAGGCAGCACCCTTCCACTGGGTAGTTCAAACAACCACTGACCCTTGCCCATGGCTGGCCTGGGTGAACACTGGGGTGAAGACGTTCTTGAGGATCAGGTACCTTGGACAGCGCCTCAGCAGGAGAAAATGTCTGGTTGCTGAGGGTAGAGCTTCTCAACCCTGACTGTGCAGTAGACTCACCTGAAGAGTTGTAAAACTCCAGGCTGCACTTCAAACCAAATTAGACATTGTTTTTTTTTTTTAAGATTTTTATTTATTTATTCATGAGAGAGAGTCAGAGGCAGAAGGAGAAGCAGACTCCCCGCTGAGCAGGGAGCCCAATGTGGAGCTCGATCCCAGGACTCTGGGATCATGACCAGAGCCGAAGGCAGATACTCAACTATCTGAGCCACCCAGGTGCCCCAATCAGACATTGTTTAAGCGTTCCTGGGCTGCTCTTTCATTTTGCTAGCTAGGCAGTATCACTACCTGGCAGGACAGACTTGCCGGTGTTGGGATGGGCAGGGGAATGGGCACACGAAAGACAGTGGACCCCTTTCCTATCTTAAACATAAAAACTCCAACTTATCTTTAGTGTCGAGAGCTGAGCTGTTTCCTACCCGGTTGCCCTTACAGCAGAAGTCCCCTTGCTCAGTGGGCCAAAGTGCAAATTTGTATATGACAAAACTGAGCTTCAAAGAAGGAAAAATATAGGCTCTTATTGACCTGATTCACATGTGCAGTACTTCCCATTTATATATACGGCAAACGTTTATAGACGTCTTCCTGTGTGTTTGAGATAAGCCATGCTGGCTCAGTCTAGTGGGGGAGACCGACACATAACAAGTTATCCTACAGTAGAGGAAGCACAATATGGAGAGAAAAACCATTGGGTGCCTTGAGAGCCTCCACAAGGGGGTAGCTCTCCTGGATGGGAGAGGAGAGACATCAAGGGGTTTCTAAGAGACACTGACAGGCAAGTTGAGTCTTGTGGGATCAGAAGGAGTAGTCACATCTAAGAAGGGGAAAATGAACAAAAGAACAGATACAAGGTGGGAGGACGCCCTGACCCACATTTTCTGTCACTTTGAACCTGAACCCTGTAAGATAGCTCCCTCCTGAGGGAGACCCTTGTTGCAGTTTTAGCAAACCTCGTGGGATAGCCTTATCCTAACTGGTTGCTATCATTTATTCATTCACTCGTGTATTCATTCATTCAACATGATTTATTGAGGTGTTACTATATGCAGACATCATCTAGGTGCTGGTGGTAGAGCAGTGAACAAAACCGACAACATTTCTGCCCTCAGGGAGCTTTATAGTTTATTGGAGAAGACCAACCAGAAATAGACAAATAAGGAAATAGTACAGTGTGTGATGAATGTGTTATGGAGAAAAAAAAGTCATAGTAAAGAATTTGGAAATACCTGAGAAGGCACTCTGAGAACTAGAAGTCTCCTACCATGCTATCTCTCTGCAAACTTAACATCATTTCCTACCACTTTTCTGAAACTGGACTGGGTCCTGCATTCTCTTTCCTTTGTTCAAGCCTGTCCATAATCCTGTGACCTCCTACTTCTTCCACGATTTGTGTCAACAAGACCTCCTGCACCCACCTCCCTTACCTCTCCAGCCCCCCCCCCGCCCCCCATATATCATACCTTGCATTTTCATGGCTTCTTAATGTTTTCATTTCTGGTCCTCTGTTGATTTCCCCCCATTCTTTTCTTTTGCTCCCCAGGGAATCCATGGTTAGTAAGCCCTTGACCTTTTGGCTGATTGCTCTTTCTCTCTTCTGTAGGGGTCACTGCATGGAAAGGCGTGTCCTCACCAACTTTATGGACAACATGGTAAACCTTTCTCAGCATTACTCTCTATCCAGCTCCCAGTCACTTCATTCATTTCTTGAGGAGCTGAGGACCTGGCTCCACATCTTTCCTGCCTTCCTGCCTCCCCAACTCTTGTCATTACGCTTGGCAATGGCATCATCCTGGATCATCTGACCATAAATCTGGCCTTAAAATCCATTGGACCTTTTTATGAAGTTCATCTCCAACTATACCATAGCTCCTAATCTCCCCCCAAATTCTTGTGCAATTGGTACTTTTTCACCTCAGAAATCTTAACCTCAGTGTCCCATTCTCTGAGCATCCTTATGTACCCTTCTAGCTGTCCCATATCCTACTCCCTCCACTGTTTTAACTTCATTGGGGCGTCCAGTCTCTTGACTTCCTTCAACTGTCCCAACTCTTCTATATAAATGCAAATATAGTCATTTCGATCTTCATGTCTTTTCCTCAGAGGATGTGGCATCCATTTTCTCCCGTCTTTAAGGCCAGCCCATTACCTGAACTGCAAATGCCATCTCCTCATGCTTCCTTCAGGACCTTTGCTCTGTTAACATTCCTCTCTCTTCTGTGGTAATGTATCTCTGCCCTTTACTGGCCCCCCTTATTAGCCAAGCACTCACAGTTTACTTCCATAAAAATAATTTTCTTAGGTTAAGTAAATTAAGATAGATCACTCCAAGAATACTATACTAAAATATTGGAATATTGATGGAGGTATAGATATAGCTCACATGGAAAGATGATCACAAAAATAAGGGAAAAGGTATTAAGACTGATTTATTAATTTCTTTCCTTTCTGAAATTTCTTTATTTTTTAATTTTTTGTAATCGAGTACACATAATACAAAATTACAATCTTAACCAATTTTAAGTATACAGTCACTGGTGTTAAGTTTATTCAGTGTTGTGCACCCAATCTCCAAAACTCTTTTATCTTTCAAAATTGAAACTGTGCCATTAAACAACTTCCCCTTTCCCCCTCCTTCCCCAGTCCCTGCAACCACCGTCCCGCTTTCTATGTGGATTTGGCTAGTGTAGTCACCCCATATAAGTGGGATCCCACAGTGTTTGTCTTTTTATGATTAGCGTATTTCACTTAACATCAGGTCTTGAAGGTTTCCCCATGTTGTAGGATGTGTTGGAATTTCCTTCCTTTTTTTAAGGTTGAGTATTATTACCTCATAGGTATATACCCCATTTTTACATGATCCATTTTTGAAATTATTATTAGTATAAACACAAGCACATAAAAGATTGTACATCAAAAATGTTAACAGTGGTTATCTCTCAGTTATAGAATTCTGAATACTTTTCATCTTTTTCCTAATCTGAAAAATACAGTAAGCACACTTCCCTGTTGTAAAAGCCAGAGGAGACCGGCCTTCAGGGGCTCTTCATCAGCTCCCCGGTGTCACGCCCGTGATTGGCACCTGCCCTGCCCCGCCCCCCAGTTCACCTCCCACCACTCTCTGCGCTGAACTCCACAAACCCCTGCCGTTGCACACACAGTGGTTGGACGCCTTAGAGCACCTGCAGGGGGATGTCGCTGCAGCTGCCTGGTAGACCTCCACATCCCCGCAGATGCAGCCCAGGGTCATTTCCTCGTTGCTTGCCCACCCCCTTTCCTTAATGCTTGGTCAGTTCATCCCTCTGGAGCTCCCTAATTTCCCCATACCAGTCTCTGGTGCTGCACTTCTTCCCTGATGAACTATGAGCTGCTTGAGGGCAGGGCCTCCGCGTTTATCTGTGTATTCTCAGCAGGCCGCACAGAGCCTGGCAAATGAGCTGAGCAGCTTGGGGAGCCTCTGGTCACTCAGAGGAGCTGGATCACAGGATGCTGAGAGGTGAGATTGGAAAAGTCGATGGAAGACTTGCCCTGAGGCCCTTTTTCCACTGCCTGCTGCTGCCCCTTGCATGAACAATGTAAAGACTTAAAAATACTTTACATTTTACTAAAAACAAATGTGAGGGCGCCTGGGTGGCTCAGTTGGTTAAGCAACTGCCTTCGGCTCACGTCATGATCCTGGAGACCCGGGATCGAGTCCCACATCAGGCTCCCTGCTCGGCAGGAAGCCTGATTCTCCCTCTCTCATTCCCCCTGCTTGTGTTCCCTCTCTGGCTGTGTTTCCCTCTGTCAAATAAATAAAATCTTTTTAAAAAATAAAAATAAAAAAATAAAAATAAATTTGATTTTTTAAAAGATTTTATGTATTTATTGGAGAGAGAGACAGAGATAGCAAGGGAGAGCAGGACAGGGAGAAGAGGGAAAAGCACTCTGCAGTGAGCAGGGAGTCCAATGTGGGACTCGATCCGAGGACCGGGGGATCATGACCTGAGCCAAGCAAATGCTTAACCAACTGAGCCCCTCAGGCACATCTACATTTGATTTTAAAATCATTGAAAGACACTGCATTTTTATCTTAATAATACCGATGAACTCTGGCCCCTGTCCTTGGTTACATCGACCATGCCTGGCCTTCTGTGGTGGTGGGTTCATGATGAGTGTTTCGTAAATCCCTGTTGATCTCCTTGATATCCCTTCCCGCTTCCTATGAGCAAAGCTTTCTTCCTTCAATTCAGCTGCTTTGACAAACTGGAACAGGAGTTATTTAGGGGCATGTAAGTCTTTATTATCACCCCCCACATGTCATAGGATAGTGACCGCATGTGTCATTGATCCTGATTAAGACCCTTTGGAGAAATAAAGGAGTAAAAAGATGTACTCCTGGTATGGCTTTGAGCACCCTGGTGAGTAGAGACAGCTGGTGAAGGCTTGCTAGCTGCCCTTGATCTTGCCAGCTATACTGGACTGGCAGCCAATGTCATAGCGAGTAATAGTTGTGCACACGGAGGAGCCATCCATGGGCCACACACAGTTGGTAAAACATATTTCAGCGGCGCCTGGATGGCTCAGAGTTCTGGGTTCGAGCCCTGTGTGAGGCTCCCTGCTCAGCAGGAAGCCTACTTCTCCCTCTGCCACTCCCCCTGCTTATATTCCCTCTCTCGCTGTCTCTCTGTCAAATAAACATATAAAATCTTAAAAAAAAAAAAAACAACCAAAACCCACACATTTCATAGGCTCGTAAATTTAAGTAGTTTTGGATAGGTCCCTTCCATTGTAAATGAAGGATTCTAGGCCTCCTTTAGGGGGCATGAAAGGGGCAAAGGGAAGATGAAAAATAGTTTTAATTACCGGGGAACTTAATCAGCTGGGGCCCTCTTCAGCTTCTCAACCCACAAGGATTTATATTTATATTGGTTTTTCTTAAGGAAAGTGACCCAGTGTGAGTAATTTGCCCAAAGCACCCGAAATAATTTTAGCAAAAATTATTAACAATATAGGACACTTTGTATTTGAAATGATACATTTTGCAACTGTCGAACCAACATGTGGTTCATTGGCCTGCTTGCATCACAATCACAGCGGCTTCCTTTAGTTTCTTTCTTACCAAGACCAGTTGAGGCTTGGCCAGACTGGATAGCCCTGCTGATGATACTCTTGTTTTGTTTTCTTTTATTTTTGCCCAGTAGGCCACCAAAAGGAAGTTACATTACTCAAAATAAGCATTAGATTCGGAGATGTTAACAGCAGCCTTAAAGTCCGGGCCTCACCGCCCTCTCTTCTGGCTGCACGCTTGCCTGAGTTACTTAATTTACAGAAGCTTCAAGTTTCTGTTGTTCATCAGTCAAATGTGGATTTATCTGTCTGCCTTGCTGACTAGACTACAGGCTTCTTCACAGTAGGGGTTGAGGTTCATCCATCCTTGGAAACTCAGTTGGGACGAGGCCTGGCAGGTAAGAATTCTACAAGTATTTGTCGAGCAAATCAGATTCATCTTACTTACTCTCCCCAGAGGCTGCTTTGAAGAACAGGTGGAGTACACAGCAGTAGAGTGTGTAATGGTGAGAGATCAGGCTCTGGACTTAGCGCCCTGGGTCTCAGGCCTGGCTCCAGCGTTCCCAGCAACGCGACGCTGGACAGGGTACTGTCCTCTGTGCATCGTGAGAACACGTGATGGTACCTACCTCCTCGGGTTGCGAGGACTAGCTGTGCCCGGCGGTCAGAGGGTCAGGACTCGACATACCAGCTCCTGGTATGACCTGTGAAAAGCTTTTCAAATTGTTGCTCAGGTGAAGCTGACATTTATGCAGTGAGGTCTTGCCGAGTATCGGACGCTCTGAAGTACTTCAGTAGCATGTCTCTCCCTATCTTATCGAGTGGTGATTCTATTGTTTCACATTCTCTAAAGCCCAGGTAGGGTTTGTTTCGTGGGGATCCTTTAATAAAGACATTCGTGTTCACTCTGATATAAAATAGAAGGTTCAGGGGTGCTTGGGTGGCTCAGTGGTGGCTCAGGTCATGATCCCAAAGTGTTGGGGTCGAGTCCTGCATCAGGCCCCTTGCTCAGCAGGGAACCTGCTTCGCCTTCTGCCTGCTGCTCCCCCTGCCTGTGCTCTTTCTCTGTCAAATAAATAAATAAAATCTTTTAAAATAAGTAAATAAAATAAAATATAGGGTTCAAAGGGGGCCTACACTTGGGCTGTCCCTGGCCAAGACCTGCCGCCTGTCCTTTTCCCACTGTTTGTGGTATAAAAATAACTCTGGCCGATTCCCAGGCATTACAGATTTTTAAGATCATGTTAACTAATAATGATTTCATATGTGACAACACTGCAGAAATTCCTACGCTGCTCTCCCTGCTTCCTGCCTCTTGGCCCCTTGAGTCTGTCATACACAGTGCCATCTGCTCATCCAGCCAGCATATCACTGTCGTAAGGTCTCCCCCACCCAGGAACCCTCCTGAGAAAGTATCTTATTTATGGGACCAAACCCAAGTACTAGCGACATTCGAGGCCATGCATAATCGGAACCTATTCTATCCCATTGTTTTGTCTATTTATTTTATCTACTCTTTTTCTTCCAATTCCTCTCGTAACGTATACTTTTTCAGCCCTCTCACCTGAACACAATCTTGGCTTCTTACTCTTCATTTTCCTGGTTCTCACACCAAAATGCCCTGCTGGGCCCATTGTGTTTATTTACATTTGCCTACTGCTTTAAGGCCCACCTGCTTTGTCAGTCCTAACTCTTGTTGAACACTGATCAGCTTCGCTCTATATACTTGTATTTCCTTATATTTAATTTAGAGCTTGGTTAGGCGCTATTTAAAAATTCTCATTGAAGACTCAGATTGTTCATTCAATGATATTAGAAGCTTGGCATTGAGGAAAATTGTACTCATTTTATATGAATTGGTAAAAAAATAAAAATAAAAAATTATCATTTTCTCCTTGGAAGCTATAACTCCACCCCACTTACACAAATAAAGCCCTAGAGCCCAGACTAAATGTGGTAAAACAAAATTATATTGGGGAGCAAGTAGGGCTATGGTAGCTCTTATGGGACTCATCGGCCACTACTTCTTGACTTTTATAATATGCGAGACTGTGGCTGCTTTAGTATATCAACATTTCTTCGCTATTAAGCCATGGATAGAGTATAGAATTAAGAGCCAGAACCCTGAACTCATTTAAGTACATAGAGGGAATTCAATAAATGTTGTGAACATATTAGCCTGTGGTTTAGTTTTGGCTCCTCACTGATGGAGTCTGATTTATACATGTCAATTCATTTCTCTCTACTACTGTAGTATGTCTTCTACAGTACCAAGATTTCATTCAACTTAAGTTATAATGAAATAAAAATTGCATTGCTGGAGTCCAAATGTTACATGTATCATAGGCACTGACATCTTCTTTTCCTTTCTCCCTCCCTCTCTTTTTTGTCTTATTCTCCTGGATGGCATCTGAGATGCAGAGAGAGCTTTGGGCTAGGAGCTGTGTGGATGTGTACAGGAGTAAAACGGTGCCTTCTATCTCTAAGAAATCACAGCCTAGCTCGGGAGACACACATGTGAACAACTGTGTTCTAACCAGAATATGAGATTAAATTAAATAAAAGCATATGGTTATAGGGCACCTGCGTGGCTCACTTGTTTAAGTGTCAACTCTTGATTTCAGCTCAGGTCATGATTTGAGGGTTGTAGGAGTGAGCTCTGCCTGGGCTCTGCGCTGCGTGGGGAGTCTGCTTGAGGATTCTCTCCGGCTCCCTCTGCCCCTCCCCCCTAAAATAAATAAATAGATCTTTAAAAAACAAAATAAGTAAATGGTTATGTAAGCAAACCAGGGAAAATAAAGAGAAAGGGAGGCTTGAAAATGATATAGTTTACAGTAAGTCAAACTAAGTTTCTAGTATGTGCCAAGCTCTGTGCTAGGTAATAATTATGTGACTGTATCCTCGCAGCAAGGATAGGAGGTAGGTAGGTGTGTGAGTCTACTTTTCAAAAATAAACTGAACACACTCCAAAAGAGGCAGAGCCTGGATTTATTCTTGACCACTCTTTTACTATACCAGCCTGTTATTGTTGAATCAGTAAACGTAAAGGTTTCAAGGGGTACTTTTTAATAGCCACAAAGCTTTGCAGAGGCTTATGTTCCCCTAGAGGAAATTAGCCAGGTTAAAAAAGAATAAAATGCAAAGAAATAACAGGCAGAAAAAAACAACTTTTAAAAGAAAATATCCTTCAGTTTTGAAGCCTCTAAAGTAATGAATGCTAATCTCTTCTTTATTAATTTAATAGCCGAAAGAACAGGCAGAGACGTTGAATGACTTATGTGACTCTCCAAATAAAACTAACTTCCTTTAGGATTATTAAGTAGGTTTTAAAAAGAGTCTTAAACACAAATTCTTATATGTCATTGCGTTTGGACTTCAATGTGTTTCATTCCAGATGAACTTTAGAAACAGTCAAGTTCCAAATTAATCCCCTTGAGTTTTTTTTTTTTTTTAATTGAATTCTGGATAGCTCTAAATTAATGTGGCAAGAGTCGTTTTCTTCACTGTACTCTAATTAACCCTCCAGGAAAATTTATTTAAGTTTTTGTGTGTCTCAGAGTTTTGTCGGGTTTTTTTATGTACATCTCTTATTATAGATAGCCTTAGATATTTTATGATTTTTAATGCTATTAAAAATCTATTATTTCCATTTTTTCTGTATAATTAAAAGCTGTTTGAATTTTCATCTTTTATCCAACCGTCTATATGAACATTCATTAATTCCAATAATATTTTAATTAATTCTCTGGTCCTTTTATTGTAGAAAATAATTCTATTTCTGTCTTTCTTATAACCAGACCCCTTATTTTTCTTTCTTGTCTTAATGAATTGGTAAAAACTGCCAAAACAGTGTTAATAGTCATGGTAACAGTATTCATTCATGCTAGTTTTGCTTAACACTACAGAATGATATTGGATGATGGTTTGTGAGAGATACTCATCATAGAATCCTTTAAAAAAAAGAGAGAGATTTTATTTATTTAGGAGAGAGAGCAGAGAGAGAGAAAACACAAGTGGCAGGGAGAGGCAGAGGGCGAAGAAAAAGCAGGCTCCTCACTGAGTAGGGAGCCTGACCCAGGGCTCGATCCCCCAACCTGGGAATCATGACCTGAACTGAAGGCAGATGCTTAACCAACTGAGACACACAGGCGCCCCTCATAGAATCTTCTATTCCTAATTTTCCTAGATATTTTGTAAGGGATGGGCACTGAATTTTACCAGATGTCTTTTCAATATCCTCTTAGGGTTTTTCGTATTCAATTTATTAACATATTGCATTACATTGATAATAATAATTATCTATCTCCTGGGATAAACTCTCCTAGGTCATGGTTTCTTTTTCTTTTAATATACTATTGACTTCATGTGATATTTTCCATTTGGGACTTTTTACTCCTGTTATCCATCAGAGTTATTCATACACATAAGCATATGTATTATGTACATGTGCATTCAGGGGTCACAGTGTACGTATGTTTATTGTATTCTGAATTTTCTATTTATATACTGTAAACATTTTCCTATGGCATCAGAAATTCTTCAAAACATATTTTTAGGGACGCCTGGGTGGCTCAGTTGGTTAAGCGACTGCCTTCGGCTCAGGTCATGATCCCGGAGACCCAGGATCTAGTCCCACATCGGGCTCCCTGCTCCGCGGGAAGCCTGCTTCTCCCTCTCTCACTCCCCCTGCTTGTGTTCCCTCTCTCGCTGTATTTCTCGCTGTCAAATAAATAAAATCTTAAAAAAAAAAACAAAACATATTTTTAAATGGCTGTGCAATATATTATAGATACATTATAGCTTATTTAACCCTTCTTCTATTTTCATTGCTTTAAGTTTTTCCTAATTTTTGCTTTTACAAATAAGGCAGAGATGAATATCTCTACATATAAACTTCACTCATATCAACGGTTGTTTCCATAGTGTTTTAGTTTCCAAGCGCTGCCACAATTTCAGTGGCTTAAGAGAGCAGAAATGTCTTTTCTCACTGTTCCAGAGGCCCAAAACCCAAAACCAGGCTCTCAGCCAGGCCATGCTCCCTTTGAAGGCCTTAGGGAGAGAAGCTTTCCTTGCCTCTTCTGCTTTTTGGTGGCACCTGGAGCTCCCTGGACAGTGGCAGCATCACCCCAGTGTCTGCATCTGTCTTCACATGGCCTTCTTTCCTGTGTGTGTCTCTGTGTCCTCTCCTTTTCTTATAAGGACACCAGTCATTGGACTTAGGGACCACCCTAAATCCATGACGATTTCTTCTCATGGTACTTCATTATTACATCTACGAAGGTCCTATTTCCAGATACAGTCAAGAGTTAGGACCCAGACATGTCTTTTTTGAGGGAGACACAGTTCAACTCAGCATACTTTCTGTGAATACAAATACAAAGTGAAAGAATAGGAGCCTTCTTAAGCCTCGTCATACTTAGGACCATATTGTTTTCCAGGATATGTAAGAGGTCCTGGCTTGTTTATCGTCCATGGTATAGAGAGTACCCATTTGTCTACATCTTCACCTGCATTAAGTATTTAGGGAAAAAAAAAATTATATATATATATATATATATATACATATATATATACACACACACACATGCACACACACGTATTTGCCTCTTGGATAGGGTAAAATGGAAACTCATTATTTTTAATTTTCAATCCATTAATTGTTGGGAAAGTTGACAGCATTTTTATGTACTTATTATGAACATTTCGTAATTCTCCTATAAAATCTTTGTTCAAGACTTTTGCCCCTTTTTCTTTTGACTCAGTTGTTTTCTTATCGGTACTGTCATTATATACGAAGAATATTAGCCCTTTGTCATATTGCCTGTAAATATTTTCCCGGTTTGTCATTTACCTTTTAATTTTACGAAAGTTTCTATGTGTGGTCAAGGATATCAGTATTTCTCTTGTGATTTTTTCCTTTGTTTCTAAACTTCAGAAAATGCTTCCGTATGCAGACAGTACCTAAAATATTTACCTACATTTCCCAGCCCTGTTATAGTTTCAGGTTTTATATTTTACTCTTTATTTTACCCATAATTTACCTATGTGTATGATATAAGAATTGAAATAGATGGCGTCTTCCCCCATTTAAAAATTGATTTTTGGGGCACCTGGGTGGCTCAGTTGGTTAAGTGACTGCCTGCCTTCGGCTCAGGTCATGATCCCGGAGACCCAGGATCAAGTCCCACATCAGGCTCCCTGCTCCCCGGGAAACCTGCTTCTCCTTCTCTCACTCCCCCTGCTTGTGTTCCCTCTCTGTCTGTGTTTCTCTCTGTCAAATAAATAAAATAAAATCTTTAAAAAAAATAAAAATAAAAATTGATTTTTCCCAGCACATTTATTCAATAATTCCTGTATTCCTCATTAATTCTTTTAAAGCAGTGATTCTCAAGCAGAGTGATTTTTGCCTCTCAGGGACATCTGACAAGGTCGGGAGACCTTCTGGGTTGTCCTAGCAGGGGTAGGAGGGCTATGGGGCTGCTAAGGGCTAGAAGCAGGCATGGCCTTGAACATTGTATGATGCATCCCTCAGCCCCTCACAACAAAGAATTATCTAGCTCAAAATGTCAAAAGTGCTGCTGTATTTTATATAAAACCCGTATTTTACAGTTTATCTTAGACTGGCAGGCCTTCACGGTATTAGATATGAGATGTTGCTAAATATAGAAATCGTGTTATGCTACCTATTCCAGAACCTACTACACAGAGTTGCCCGCGTGAGAAACAATTTAGTACCAGGTCAGTGCCTACATTTCCTGGGGTTAGTCTTTCATTTCTTCCAAAGAGGATGCCGTTTTAGATGTTTCGTTGCACTTTTTACTTATGCAGCGCATTTCCCGACTGAAAGTTTCATGGCCTCTCTGAGTTCTGGTTTTCCTGTGTACTCTACTGTAAACGGGGTGATCTGTTTTCCTTAATCCTCAGCATCCTCCCGCCCCCCGCGGGGCAGGCGGGAGGCACCCAGCAGAGGCTCTCAGCTCTATGTGGTAGGCTGGTCCCAGCCACACGTTCCACTCTCCTTGGCCCTCCCCTGACTGTGTGACCTAGTGACATTCACACGCACGCGAAGTCTGCTCCTTTTCGCTCCTGCCCTCCCCTGCAACAGCCAGTAGCGCGACAGGCGAGCGAGCGAGTGCTCCTTCCCTCGGCGCCCCACCCCTGCGCGGTAGAGCCGCCCGCGGGGCTCCCCTCGCACCTGGTCCCCCGCCTGCCCTGACGCCTGCCTCCCTCCTCCAGGACTGGTGCGTGTTGTCGATCTCTTTCGCTTTCATACGCCCCTTCGCGGTGTTATTCCACGCCCACGCCAGACTCATCTGCCCCCGCCCCCGCAAAAAAAAAAAAATCAGTAAAGATTATTCCTCACACTTGGCAAGGAGGATGGGCTGCTGTAAGAACGGAAAACCCCACGGAGATGCCCTTGGCTGCTCGCAGCTGACGACGTGGCTGTGGCGACTGAGTCCCCCACCTTTGGGGAAGGCAGTGGGTCCAGGCCGAGCTCGCGTGCTCTGCTCCATCTTGACCCGGGCCCGTAGCCCCCGCCTCCGAAAGTGCGGATCCTGCCCCAGCCCCAGTGGAACTCCCAGGATCCCGCTGCCCAACCTGAGCCTGGCAGGAGCGGGGAGAGTGGAGAGTGGTCTTGGGGCTCCGGGACTCGGAGCCGCTCGGCAGGTCGGCGGTCGTTTCGCAGGCATTCCCCTGAGCTTGCGCTCCTTAGGGAAGAGCGCCTGGCGGGTGTCTCGGTTAAGGCACTACAGAGTGTTAGTGTGCCCTCGAGTGAGGACTGGTGACCCCGTCCACGCCCTGCGGTGTGTCTTTAAATGACGCTCAAGAAGGGAGAGACGATTCACTTCCCACCCTGTGTCAGATGCCCCCCACCCGCCGCCTTCGATGGTCCACCCGGGGGCCGGCTAAGTGATAAGTGTCCCTGCTCCTGGAGTTGGTGACCCCCTTCTCTGCTGCATCCCGTGCCGCTGTCCCTTTCCGGCGCCAGCCCCATGCGGCACCCTGGATCCCAACCTTGCAAACAGGAGGCTCAATGTTAAAAATGGGTGCGGTGGGGGAGGGGAAAGGGATCTTTGATCCTGCTCCCCCAAAACATGAGAAAGTTTTTCAGCTCTCTCAAGGCTACAGATCTCCAGGCCAGTGCCTGGGCACTTTCCAGCACTGCTATGTATTGACACGTTGAGAGTGTCCTTGGAGTTAAATTGTCACAAAACAAAGCATTTAAAAGACAAAGTTGAGACCAGGATTGCTCTCCTACTTGTAGTTGAGAACCCCCAGAGAGGGACCCCCCCCTCACAGCAGGGGTCACTGGGACTCCAGGAACTCCTCAGGTAAACAACCAAAAATAGAGTAAAACTTTTGAGCTGCCTGGAGAAACAGAGTACTTGAAAAGATTTCTTTGAACAAAACAGAAGAGGAGGTGGCATAGAGGACCCATGATCCTGTCGTTCATGGTGGACTGTCCCACAGAGAAGGCTCCTGCTGCCTAGGGACTCTTCACTTCTTGCCTCTTATTCTTATCAGTGAGAGTTAAAAACTAAAGACCTAGGCTTTCAGGTGGCTAAAAGCCTAAAACAAGAGGGGGGAAAAAAAGCAGAGGTAGTGGGGGTGGGGAAGCAAGCCCCATTTCATAGCTACAAGCCCAAAGGGGAAAAAAAGGAAAAAAGGAACTTTAAGCCTTTGTACTGAGCAAATGCCAGGTCTAGCAAACTCAGTGCTCGTCCTAGATTACTTATTTAAAGAAAATAAAAAAACAAGAACAGGGGCACCTGGGTGCCACAGTTAAGCATCTGTCTTCCGCTCAAGTCATGATCCTGGGATCCTTGGATGGAGGCCCTTATCAGCAGGAAGCCTGCTTCTCCCCTTCCGTCTGCTGTTCCCACTGCTTGTGCTTTCTCTTGCTCTCTTTGCCAATATATAAATAAAATCTTTTTTTTTAAAGGGGGGGAAACAACAAAAACCCCTAAATATGGGGGAAAATAAATTTAAAGCATTTAAATTTTATATATGCTATGTGTGATAAGTGTCCCTGCTCCTGGAGTTGGTGACCCCCTTCTCTGTTAGTATAACTAACTTAAAACAAGTTTCTATAATTTGATCCAATTGGAATCCAAAATTTAGACAGTTTTTATAGACTGAATAATTTTTTGTTAATTTTATTTTTAAAAAGATTTTATTTATTATTTATGTGTTTGTTTTAGAGAGAAAAAGGGAGAAAGAGAGGAGAGGAGCAGAGGAAGAGGGGCAAGCAGACTCCACACTGAGCCTAGACTGAGGAATTTCTGTAACAGAAAGATTAAAAGGGTGCCGATTGGCTTTCATGCCCCTACAAACTACATTCTTCATTAATTTTAACCTTTGCTAAAATGCACCAGTTGGCAGATTTCTTGGGCTTAATACTGGGACTCAAGTTAGAGTTATACCTGGGCATCCCACTGAGGGGTTTTGGGGCTTTTTTTGATTTTATTTATTTGAGAGAGAGAGTGAGCAGGAAGGAGAGGGAGAGAGAATCTGAAGCAGACTCTGCACCGAGCACAGAGCCTGAGGTGGCACTTAATCCCACAACTGTGGGATTATGACCTAAGTAGAAACCAAGAGTTCACACTTAACCAGCTGAGCCACCGAGGTGCCTCCATTCCACTGAATTTAAGCACATGCTTTGATAATCTTAAAAAGGTAGCTAAATATAAAAGAGAGGGAAAAATCAGTATGCATCACTTCAACTGTAGCCTTGCCTTAATTTCCGGTAGACATAGTACTCATTGACCTAAGATATCCCATGTTATCTCATTGGCCTAAAATATCCCCATAGATGCTCTAATACAGTGAATAATAACTTAAAATTAACGTAAGTTGTGGGCACTTTACAAGTTGGCTTGATAAATGGAACCCCATGGATCCCAGTTAAGATTGTTAATGTGGCCCCAAATAAATTAAAAGATGACTTTCAAAGATTAAAACTTATTTTATAAAACCTAATACATAAAGGAGTGATTATCCCCATTGCTTCTCCTTTTGACAGTCTAATTTTGGCTGTCCTTAAATTCGAAAAATAACTAGTGGTGCCTCCTGATGGATTACTACCAGCTTAGTGCTGTGGTCCCATGCACCCAGGCCCCTGTACCCAATCCCCAATCCCCAGTATTGTTGAAATCACTGATTCTGTTCCATCAGCAATCAGCAAACATTCTGCTCTTACAGATTGGCTGGTGCGCTCTCTTCAGTGCCTGTTCAACAGTCTCAGCTGCAGTTTGCCTCCAGCTCTGAAGGGGCCCTAGATACCTTTTCTCAGCTACTCGAGGGGTATTTTTTTTTAAAGATTTTTTTATTTATTTGACAGAGAGAAACACAGCCAGAGAGGGAACACAAGCAGGGGGAGTGAGAGAGGGAGAAGCAGGCTTCCTGCCAAGCAGGGAGCTCGATGTGGGGCTCGATCCCAGGTCTCCAGGATCATGACCTGAGCCGAAGGCAGTCACTTAACCAACTGAGCCACCCAGGAGCCCCTCGAGGGGTATTTTAACAGCTTTGCTATCACAGTCTTTCTGACCTTGCCGACATCCACATTTCTCCAGGTCGTTAAATCAATAGCATCCTTTTTCAAGAAGACTCACTTGATATGCATTTTAATGACACAAGTCTAAAATCATTTAGTGCTTCTTGCGTTCTGGTGACTACATACTCCTTATTTCCCAATTTTACTTAATTAAACTCAGTGGAGGCGGGGGGGGGGGGGGCGTCTGGCTGACTCAGTCAGAAGAGCATGGGACTCTTGATCTGGGGGTCGTGAGTTCGAGCCTCATGTTGGGCGTAGAGATTACTTAAGTAAATAAATAAACTGGGAAAACTTTTTTTAAAAATCAACAGGCATTCCTGTTAGTGTCTTCAAAAACTCCTTTGCTGTTGAGGTTTTGGCAACCTCTTCTCATGCCTTCTGGACTCCCTGGACCATTTATCATGCTCACTGGTTGTCCCTAGGCTTCTGATGAAACTGCCCTTCTCTACCTCGTAGTATACTCCATTGAAACATCAAATGACTGGGAACTACTGGGCTGTCCTGGAAATAGAGACTCTTACAGACCACGAGCCTGGGACCCTCCAATACCCAGTTGCATCTTATGCTTTGGATTAAAACAACCCTCCACAAGCTTGCTATGGCCTTCTCAAGACAAGATGGAGCCACACCTGGACCCTCTGGCGTATTCCGTCTGCTGGAGGAGTGGCCTCCCCTGTCCTCCGTTTCTTCCCAGGAGCCAGGGTGCTAAAGGGGATTAGTGCTTCCCCCGGATACCTTGGCTACCTGGAGAACCTCTTGGGATTAACAGAGTGAACAGCAGTGGGAGTTCATGTTCTGTGCGAATGGCCCTGCTAGCCATCACACATGCTGGAGGTCAGGAGAATGTTGTTGTGCTCTATCCCTTAGCCAGAATGTCCCTGATAAAGAATGGGTCCCGAGAAACAACACACCTGGCCAAACATCAGGTGGTCATCTTAGCATCGGACGTCCCGCCCAGTTATGGCCCTGTCCACACATTCATTATAAACTGTTGGGCCATTGCCTAAAAATTATCTCCTTCAAGGAAAGTATTTTGGAAATCTCTTGCCTCACAGATAGCCAGAATCTAAATCGAAATCACATGTGCATCTGCATATATTAAGGCCCCAATACACAGCTTTGCCAGGACAGTCCTTGTTTCCTTCATAGTTTTAGACATTACTGGTAATAATGGGACACACACTTTCACTTTTCAGAATACATAATGCTGTGCTCTTGAAAGAAGATAGTCAATAGAACTTTCATGATAGGTCCCAGATAATTGTTGGTTTTTTAAGATTTTGTAAACTTTTTTTTTTTTAAATATTTTATTATTTGACAGAGAGCAACACAGTGAGAGAGGGAACACGAGCAGGGGGAGTGAGAAAGGGAGAAGCAGGCTTCCCACCGAGCAGGGAGCCCAATGTGGGACTCGATCCTGGGACTCTGGGATCATGACCTGAGCTGAAGGCAGACACTTAATGAGTGAGCACCCAGGCACCCAGATAATTGGTTTAATTGAGAGGCATATGGTGTTCTCAGAAACTCCTTTTCAAATACTAGTACAACAAATTAAGGCTCTCTATCTTGCCCCAGGCCTTAACTTATTTTTTTAATAAAGATTTTATTTATCCATTTGTGATAGAAAGCCTGAGCCAGGTAGAGGGAGAAGCAGACTCCCCACTGAGCAGGGAGCCCAACACAGAGCTCGGTCCCAGGACCCTGGGATCATGACCTGAGCCGAAGGCAGACACTTAACCGACTGAGCCCCCCAGGTGCCCCCTTCACGTATGTTTATAGAAGGTCAGTCTTATCCCCAGCTCATAGGGCTGGAGGCCAGAAGAGATGCGCGTACTTTCCTGGGACTCATTAACCATGGTGTCCCACCGGCCAGAAAGCTTGCTGATATGGGACCCATTTGAACCTAATTTCCACCAAAAACTAAAACAAGAACCCTGTCGGTATGACTGTACCCCCATTCTGTTGACTGTTGGTCTGGTCACGGCTTGTGTGGGTGCTTCCACTCAAGTGGATACCCAGTCCCACACCCCAGACAGCATTGCCCTGGCCGAGAATCTCACAGCTGGAGACAACATGGCCCCAGACAATGCTGTTCCAATCCAAGACCTCACCAGATTGGAGGTGACTTCACTTTTACACTAAACTCTCCACCCCAGGGACACATAGGGCCCACCTCTCCTATGGCAGAGTGGACACGGATAATTTTTGCGTTTCTGCCTAAGTTGCTGTCTGCTTTTGCCCATGATTCTTGTATACTCCTTGCTCTTTGCATGCCCAACACTTCCATGCCTCAAGGGAAATTTGGTACAGGTTATTAAAATAGATGGCATTCTTGCTTTCCTCGGGAGACACCTGCCAGATATCTGTTACCCCACCCCTGGGGAGAGGATCACCCACCCCCTGATGTCTTTTCCTTTTCCTACCCACCCCTGCCCCAGATTTCCACCATAATCTCTTGCCTTGTGTCTCCAGCCATGACCACCAACACCCCCTCTTTCCCCTTGGTTAAGCACAACACCTCTTTCTCACAGGTACATTGTGCTCTACATAGTGACACCTTCAGGTACCACTGGGGCCCAAGCTCATAGACCCAGAATTTTATGTATGTTTCTACTCTCCCCTGAATGTTTTCTCTCATTAAAACCGACCCCAGGATGCAGTGCTTGCATTGGGGATTCCCATAGTTCTTTATCTACCAGGTACTTCCCCATTTCCACCCACCCAAGAGTGCCAGGCAAAACAGTCCTTATTCCCATTGCAATAGGACTTGCCACGACCTCCGGAGCAGCCAGCCTTGGCACAAGTATAACTGCCTTTCTCAAACAAATTCAAATCGTAACTGCCAACCAGCTCCCTGCAGTGGTCCTCTTAGATCTTCAAGGGCTGCCCAAAACATTGTCCCTGATGCAACAAATCCGTGGGTCTCTGACCCAAAGGGTAACAGAATGACTCTTGACTATTACTAGCCAGGGACGGAGGGCTTTGTCCATTCAGGGTACCTCTTGCTGTATGGCATGATTAACTCTAGGCAGATACAGCCCAAACGACAAGGAATGGGCCAAGAGGTAATGATCGCTAATAATGGAACCAACATCTTCCAATAGATTCCCCTTAAAAGCAGAGCTACCTGGTCTATTCTCTTGGCTATTGGCCATAGGGTAGGGGGCCTGGCTGCACTTCCTGTCATCAGATGCCCAATAGGACTTTTCCGAGCTGTCACCTTTATCAAAGTTTGCTTTTCAATGGCGAAGTCAAGCTGCCCCACTCACCCTGAACATCGCCACAACCCAGATGCAAGTGTTATCCATCCCATTTGGTATTGTTGATGATGTAGAGGCATCATAGGATTGATTGTATTATATCTTTTAAAAACTTCATTCTTTTCTGCTGCCTCAACATCCCTACGAGCAGTCTCTGAGTACCCTTGCCCAGACAGCCAGGTGCACCAGAGTGATAAAGCTGGTCCCCACCACAAGTACTCCTTCCCACCCTCCGCTGACTGTGACCTAGGGATATTCATACGTACCAGTGAAATTCCTTCCCTTCTTGTATTTGTCCCCTCCGCTCTGACCCAATTAAGACATTTGCACATGGGTTCTCCCTTTCCCTCCACTTCCCTCTCTGCTCCCCACCTGCTTGGTTGAGCCCACTCCTTGGGCATCCTCCCATGTAGCCCTTGGGTAGAATGCCATCTCTCCCTCTTTGGGGCACTGTCAGTAGAATCAATTTCTTTCACTTCCATACTTCTCTCCATGGTATTCTGCATCTGCACTGGACAGATCAAAACAAAACAAAACAAAAAAACCATTTTGGGATGCCAGGGTGGCTCAGTCACTGAGCATCCGACTCTTGACTTGGCTCAGGTCATGATCTCAGGGTTGTGAGATCGAGCCCCACTTTGGGCTCTGTGCTAGGCATGGAGCCTGCTTAGGAGTCTCTCTCTCTTGGGCGCCTGGGTGGCTCAGAGGGTTAAGCTTCTGCCTTCAGCTCAGGTCATGATCTCAGGGTCCTGGGATCGAGTCCCACATCAGGCTCTCTGCTCAGTGGGGACCCTGCTTCCCCCTCGTTCTCTGCCTTGCGTCTCTGCCTATTTGTGATCTCTCATTCTATCAAATAAATAAATAAAATAAAATCTGTTGTAAAAAAAAAGGAGTCTCTCTCCTCCTCTGCCCAGCTCCCCCCAGAATAAAATAAATAAATAAATAATTTTAACTCCATTTTAAGTAATATAATTACTCCTTGCACACTGTACCTGTGGCCTCCCTAGTCAGGTTGTCTTTCTTGGTTGTAGCATCAAATCATTTCAAAACCACGGTTTTAAGGATTAGGATAAGGCACTGACTTCAGTTTTGAATATGAAATAAATTCAGTAAAGGGACAGTTCTAGGTGGCAAGCTCTTCCCAGACAAACCAAATTTGTTGATATTAAAACCCATGCTAAGGGGCACCGGGGTGGCTCAGTTAAGTGTCCGACTTGTTTCGGCTGAGGTCATGATCTCACGGGTGGTGGGATCGAGCCCTGAGTGGGGCTGCACACTCAGCTGGGGGAGTCTGCTTGAGGCTTCTCTCTCTCTCTCTGTCTCTCCCCCTGCCTGTGCAAGCTCTCTCTCTCTCTTTCTCTCTCTCTCGCTCTCTCTAAAATAAATAAATACATCCTTTTAAAAAATAATAAAACTTGTGGGTAGGTAACTTTTTTCCTGATTCATATTTTCTAATTGATCAGACATTTTTGTGGTTTCATAATTCACTGAGAGACCAAATATGCTTTGAAATTTCCTTTGTTTGTTTTTACAAATTTGGCTAAATAGTCCTTAAACTGTGGTCATTAAAGAAAATTATTGAAGTAGCTACTGGCATGTTTTAGAGAGGCTCCCTGATGATCGATCCATGTATAGAGAAGACAGCCAGGAGAGCTGTCTGATCCACTCAGTAGACATACCTGTACCTGTAAGTTCTAAAGACAGCGATAGTTGTTGTCTTAGTTTTTTGTTTGTTTGTTTGTTTAAGGGCATAAGCTATGAATATGTAAAAAAAAAATCAAGAATTTGTAATTTTTCGTAAAGAATTATAAAACTTGATGAAGTTTTTGTTGCTGTTTTTAAGATTTCATTTATTTATTTGACAGAAACATAGCTAGAGAGGGAACACAAGCAGGCAGAGTGAAAGAGGGAGAAGCAGGCTTCCCACTATGACTTTGTTGTAGTCATTAATCAGTGAGGGAACCAGGGGGATGTTATAACCAGCTCAAAGAGAATTTTTTACAAAATTTATAGATTAGCAGTGTTAAATTATAGATAAACAATATTGAAATGAATGAATAAATGAGCAGATGGAAGCAGAGTGGTTTTTTTTCACAGGGGAATCAGTTCAACTTCCTCCAAACAGAATAGAATCTGCATGTCTGTAAGTAAGAATCATTTTGTTTTGCTCTCAGTTACTTAGAATTTACAGTGGTAAACTAGCTCCTGTAGAACCAGATATCCAGGAGGGCTGTCCTCTAGGTAATGCATAGATTCCCATTGAACACAACTTTTTTTCCTATAAAAATGACAACATTGGCAAAGCTAAAGAAATCGTTCATTCAACAAGTTTTGAATGCGTATCTAGTACCTATAACTATCCATTTCTTCCTGAATTTAATCCATTTGGTTCTGATACCTGCAAAAGTTTGAGACTCCCTGAGCTAGTGAATTTCTTTCTTTCTTTTTTCTTTTTTTAAAGATTTTATTTATTCATTTTTGAGAGACAGAAAGAGAGAGCAAGAGTAGCCAGGGGGGGAGCAGAGGAAGAAGCAGACTCCTGGCTGAGCAGTGAGCCTGATGTGGGACTCGACACCAGGACCCTGGGATCATGACCTGAGCCAAAGGCAGATGCTTAACCAACTAAGCCACCCAGGTCCCCGGAACTAGTGGGTTTCTTAGTCATTCTTCATGGCCCAGCATCAATATTACCTCATGTGCAGAATCCTCCCGGCCCTCTCAGACAAAATTAACGACTTCTTCCTCTCTTTGCCCATAGGACTTTATTCATGCCATTTATATCGCACTTTTTTTTTTTTTAAGATTTTATTTATTTATTTGACAGAGAGAAACACAGATAGAGAGGGAACACGAGCAGAGGGAGTGAAAGAGGGAGAAGCAGGCTTCCTGCCGAGCAGGGAGCCTGATGTGGGGCTCGATCCTGGGACTCTGGGATTATGACCTGAGCTGAAGGCAGACAGTCAGCAACTGAGCCACCCAGGCGCCCCTATATCACACTTGTTTTATTATAGTTAGCTAACAGTTTTTCCTCCTCCATAGATTATAAGGTCTAGGGCTACTGTTGCTCTTTGTATTTTCCAGCACCGGGCATGTTGTCTGGCATGAAGGAGGTCTGTGTTACAGTATCACAAATTACTTTAATTTTGTCTGCTCCCATGACCCCTTTTCACTCTCTCTTATCCTTTCTTTCTCTTCCTGGATCTTGGCTTCTGGGTGTGAATAAATTATCAGCATCAGATCTTGCCATCCAAAAGCATTCTTTTTACTCGATTCAACGTTTCAGCCCCTTCATATCTTCTTTTTTTAAGTATAATGTCTTATTTGTTTCAGGGGTACATAGGTACATTGATGAATCATCAGTCTTACACAGTTCACAGCACTCACCGTAGCACATATCCTCCCCAATGTCCATAACCCAGCCACCCCATACTCCCACCCTCAACAACCCTCAGTTTGTTTCCTGAGATTAAGAGTATATTATGGTTTGGGGCACCTGGGTGGCTCAGTGGGTTAAAGCCTTGGCTTTCGGCTCAGGTCATGATCTCAGGGTCCTGGGATGGAGAGAGCCTGCTTCCTCCTCTCTCTCTGCCTGCCTCTCTGCCTACTTGTGATCTCTCTCTCTGTCAATACATAAATAAATAATATTTTTTTAAAAATAAGTATACTACGGTTTGTCTCCCTATCTGGTTTCATCTTGTTTCATTTTTCCATCCCTTCCCCTATGATCCTCTGTCTTGTTTCCCAAATTCCTCACATCAGTGAGATTGTTTTTTCTCTTGATTGACTTTTTTTGCTTAGCATAATACCCTCTAGTTCCATCCACGTCGTTGCAAATGGCAAGATTTTGGGGTTTTTTTGATTGCATAATATTTCATTGTATATATATTTTTACATGTTACATCTTCTTTGTCCATTCATCTCTCAGTGGACATCTGGGCTCTTTCAATAGTTCGGCTGACATTGCTGCTATAAACATAGGGATGCACATGCCCCTTCAGATTACTACGTTTGTATCTTTAGGGTAAATACCCAGTAGTGCGATTGCTGGGTCATAGGGTAGCTCTGTTTTCAACTTTTTGAAGAAGCTCCATACTGTTTTCCAGACTGGCTGCAGCAGCTTGCATTCCCACCAACAGTGTAGGAGTGTTCCCCTTTCTCCGCCCCCTCGCCAACACCTGTTGTTTCCTGCCTAGATCATTGTCACCATTCTGACTGGTGTGAGGTGGTATCACATTGTGTCAGCCCCTTCATATCTATCAGATAGGGCTCAAAGAGAGAAGCAAAACCACAGATGGAGATATATGTATATATGATTGATTATAGGGATTTGAATTTTTTAAAGAGTCTATTTATTTGTCAGAGAGAGAGAGAGAGAGAGAGAGAGAGAGCATGCACAAGCAGGGGGAGCAGCAGGCAGAGGGAGAAGCAGGCTCCCCGCTGAACAAGGAGCCGGATATGGAACTCAATCCCAGGACTCTGGGATCATGGCCCAAGCTGAAGGCGGACACTTAGCTGACTGAGCCATGCAGGTATCCCACGGATTCAAATTTAACACAACTGTAGAACTGGTTTAACTGGGCAAAGCTCTTGTCTTCACTTTCATGCTAGAGCATGAAGTCCTCTGGGTAGACATTGCAAAGGGAAAGATGCATGAGAAGGGGACATGGGGGGGAAGTGAAGGAGGACTGAATCCCATGAGCACACAGAACTCATGAGCATGAACTGGAACCCACGAGGACAGATGGACGCTGACTCTGTTCTCTTTTTTTTTTTTTTTTTAAGATTTTTATGTATTTATTTGGCAGAGAGAGAGAGATCACAAGTAGGCAGAGAGGCAGGCAGAGAGAGAGGAGGAAGCAGGCTCCCTGCTGAGCAGAGAGCCTGATGTGGCCTTGGTCAGGATCTGGCCTGAGGTCATGACCTGAGCTGAAGGCAGAGGCTTTAACCGCCTAAACCACCCAGGCACCCCGACTCCGTTCTCTTGACTCCAACCTTGATGAAGTGAATGTCCCACTAGGGAAGCCGGTGCCTCCATCATGAAATGAACACACTCTTGACCCAGCAGCTGGAGAAGCTGCGGGGGGTTGGGGGGGCGTCTGGGCAGAGGGGAGCAGCTGCAGACCCACAGCTGCGCTGTAGCAAAGGAGGGAGCTGGCAGATGAACAACCAGGTGTGGGAGCTGCAGAAGCGCCCGACCCATCCTTCCAACATAAAAGCAGAAGGGCTCTGTGCATCTAAAATTATTCCAAAGTAAAGCTTGTTTGTTTTTCCTGTTTGTTTGTTTGTTTGTATGGTTCCTGCTTTTTTTTTTTTTTTTTTTAATGGCTTCTGCTTCACTTTCACCTCCAGTCTCATGTAAGCATATCTCTTGTGGCTCACTCTTAACCAGAAACCTACGGGGAAGAAAATTCTGGAAAACTTAAAGCCAGCATAGTATCCATGTGTCTGAATCTGAAATACCTGAGGTTTACTCTATGAGCTGAAAAATTAGAAATGTGGGCAATATTTTGCCAAGTAAAACCATTGTGAGGTGGTGGTGAGGGGAAAATCCTTTGTGGGTTGGCTGAGAATGGAATTGGCTCTAGAAAGATGGGTTAAGAATTCTATGGTGGGGGCGCCTGGGTGCCTCAGTCAGTTACGCATCTGCCTTCTGCACAGGTCATGATCTTAGGTCCTGAGATCAAGCAGGGAGCCTGCTTCTCCCTCTCCCTCTTCCTCTGTGTTCTCTCAAAGAAATAAAATCTTTGAAAAAAGAAAAAGAAAGAATTCCATAGGGGACGGCTAAATCCCATGGGAGACAAATCTTGATTCGCAACAGAAGGCCCTCAGTCGCCAGTAAAAGGCATAATTATGCTAAGTATATTGTCTTTCCTGAGGCGAGATGGATTTGAGCAAGATCATCAATAAGATTCCAAAGCAAAACCATCCGAATTTAATTAATTAATTAATCTGAATTTAATTAATCCACACATTATAGTTCATTGAGCTTTTTCAGTAAGTGATGAGTGTCATGAGGATAATAGAGTTTAGTAGAACTGTAGTGGGCAAGAGCTGGGACTCAGCCACTTCCTAGCTGTGTGACCTTGAACAAGTCATTAAACCTTTGCTGCCCTTGTATTCTCATTGGTAAACTGGCAGCCGGGACGGTCTCTACCTCACAGAGTTCTTACGGAGGACTTGAGAATTCATAGAAAGTGCCTAGCAGAATATTAACTGCTGCCCAAATCCTACATCATCGTTGTGGTCGCCATTATTTTTATCATTGACTAGGAAATACTTCTCGGGTCGGTTGATTTCCAGAGACTCCGTAATACCTTTGTCCTCTCAAAGTCACAGGCCAGTGGAGCAAATGTAGCCTGCGTCGTCAGAAGAAATTTGCTTAATATAACTAGTTGCTGTAATATATTTGTAATGTAACTAGTTGTAGTATAACTTTAGTTGCTCTTGTCTTCTCAGCCCCAGCCCCAAAATGCATTCCTCCACGTTCCTGTAAAAAATCTCTTTCCTTTGTCTACGAAATGGGCTTTGCAGCTTTTCTGCATCACCTGCTCTGCAGGTCGTTGGGCGAGGATGGTTTTAGAGCCCAGGGTGGAGGGACACAGGCACCCTGCTGGCTAGTGGCCCCGGGCCGCTGTGGTCCTCGCAGGAAGGAATGAGATGAGGTTAAAGTGACTGATGGCCTCCCCGTAGCACAGATTAGGGACTTGTTTGTGAGGCCACAGAAATACAGAGTGATGTCCACCACAGCCGTGGCTGTCATTTCATAACCACAAACTCGAGCTGGTAAGCATTTATCTGTCTGCCTGAGGCAGAGAGCTGGGTATCTCTTTATCTCTGTTGAACAATTAACAACAAAGAATGCAGTGTTATCCTTTAATTAAAGAGCTATTCTAACCTCTTTCTTTATCACGATTATCATTGAGTTTCCATAAATCTTTATCTCCTATAAATCTGCAGTCTCATTTTCTCTCCCCCCATCTTAATTAGGTTTTCTGGTTTGTGGCCATTTTAACTGGAGAAAAATCACTGAAGTATAATTTGGAAATGATCGTCCTTTTTGGTTTTATTACTAATTCCAGTATTGATTGGATCCCCAGAAAGTACTTTCATGTACATACCTTTTTTTTAGAACAAAATCTATGGATCCTACCAATGCAGTAACTTTTTCTCCTTTACCGAGCCCAAACTGATGTTACTCCAAATAAAAAATTCCCCCAGTGGAAATAAATTAAAGGGTTTCTATTTATTGAAAGATGTGTCCTGCAAGTCCTACGTTTCTAGGGTACATTTCTAGGAATGAAATGCATCAAGCATTCTTTCTGCTTTTGCTTCCAGACCCTCGGAGTATTGAATTCGTCTCTGTCATGTTATCTCAACAGCTCCTGCTTTGGTCTCCAGGAACATGGCAGTAGCTCCCACTGCCCCCCACCCCCCATATTTCTATACTGCAACCACCCTGAAATCCTCTACCCGGGCAAAATGGGTTCAAGACTGAATCATGTTTCCGAGGCTTTGTTCTAGCTCTCCCTCTGCCCAGAATGCCCTTTGAAGGCTTTGTTTGCTGGTGAATTCCATCCAGACCAAGACCATTTTAAATGTCGCCTCCTCCTTTAATCTCTTCCCAGCTCCCTCAATTGGGATTATGCATGCTTTATTTTGGGCTGGGTAGAGTTTGGTATTACAAAAACTTGCTGGTATTACAAAAACTGTTACATTTGCATTTGTAATTATTTCATTGTGTCTTCTTGAGATGCCCTGGGGGGAAGGGGGGCAGAATCTTTGCCTTGGTAATTGTACCTAACCCACTGGCTACACATGCAGTCTAGAGGCTGGGGGCCCTTGGTAAATACTTGCTGAATGAATGTAGATGCGATCTTGTTTTTTTAGGTGGGTATATGAATGAGAAAGAAAGACATAATAAAGAAGACCATTACTTGGATATTTTTTCTGAAGAAACTAGAGAAAGCTGCAAGTAACTTGTTTGCAATTTAAAAGAAATACACTATTCATTCACAGCTAGAGGATGAAATTCTGGGCTCCTAGGATACACTTCTCTCTCTTTCAAAATACGTAGTGCCTACCTAAATGTACAATGAATGTCTTGGAGAAAGAAAAAAACTTTTTCTCCCTGCCCCCAAAAAAGAAAATCAAAGAATAAAATGGTTCTTCTGAGAAAACCATAGCTCGTGGAATCTAATTTTGAATTACAGTCATGGTTTTGTTATTGTGTTTTAATAAAGCAGGTCATTTTGACCCAACACACTTTTCCCTCTTGTTCTTTTAACATCATCTAGAACGCTTCAGTTCCCTGCAGTTGGCTATCCGGATGGCCTGTGGAGACAGGACCCGTTTTGATTCTATGCATTAAGATGCCAAAATTTCTTTGTCCCCCAAATCAATGTAATGCATCTCTTTATCTTTGTAAGTTTATCATCTCCTGCCCATCAGGGAATAAAGTCGTGAGTGCTTGTGACCTCTCACTGATTGCCGGAATATGTTCTGTGGTGTTC
Source organism: Spilogale gracilis (assembly GCA_004023965.1). Classification (NCBI taxonomy): domain Eukaryota; kingdom Metazoa; phylum Chordata; class Mammalia; order Carnivora; family Mephitidae; genus Spilogale; species Spilogale gracilis. The sequence goes on along the minus strand of PITA01000778.1, from coordinate 167,925 downwards.
GATTGGCGCTCACGCCCATCATGGCAGCCCTCGCGGTCTCCACGTTGTCCCGCCTCTGTCAGCTGTGGATTTTGGTGAGGGAGCAAGCACAGGGCACATCCTGCCTCGCTCACCATTCCCAACCAGAGAACTCCCAGAGAGGAGTGTGACTAGAACGTGGGCATAGCAGTTCTTCCCATGGCCTCCTTGCCTCTTGCTATCCCTCCCGGGTCTGCATGTTTCGGAGAATACTGTAAACATATAGTGAATCTGATCCTCCTAAAGCACTGTCTTCACCTTATTGCTCAATAAAGGGGTGCCCATCTCCCTGCGTTTACCCAAGAATGTATTTCCCTTCAGCCGCCTTCCCAAGAGATGGGGTTGGGCTCCACACAGCCTGGCTGCAGACGCCTCCCCAGCCTTGTCTCCTCAACCAGATGCCCCTCACATCAGCTGCACTGCCCCACAGACTCTTCATAAACACTTCCTCCTCCTTTTCTAGGCAGTTTCTCTGCTGGTGGCCTTCTGTCCCCTTTCAGTATGTAGCAGTTCTGTTCACCATCCAAGGTGCAGCTCACATGCCATCTTCTCCACAAACCCCGTCCTAACCCCATAATCAATGAACCATTCTTACTGTGATGTAGACATGTGTCTTTGTTTTCATTGTAGGCACAGCAATAATCACTACTCCTTACACCATAGTTATTTTTGTCCACATTTATGTTTCCTTGAGCCAAAATTCCTGCTTTTGTTTTATTCTTTCAGTTCTTCTATTTCCCATTTCCAAGCAGAGCGTCTTTCATTCATTCTTTTTTTTTTTTTTTTAAGATTTTATTTATTTGGCAGAGAGAAACACAACCAGAGAGGGAACACAAGCAGGGGGAATGAGAGAGGGAGAAGCAGGCTTCCCGCTGAGCAGGGAGCCCGATGTGGGGCTCGATCCCCGGTCTCCGGGATCATGACCTGAGCTGAAGGCAGTCACTTAACCAACTGAGCCACCCAGGCGCCCCTCTTTCATTCATTCTTCACCAGATATTCATTGAGCACCTTACCACGGGCCAGGCCTTGTTCTAGACACTGGGGATAAAACAGGAAACGGAAGAGAAAAATTTTTCCCTCGTCAACCTTATATTCAGTAAAAGAAGACGGTCTGATTATAAAATAAATTAATAAAATATGGTACGAGGTGCCATGGAGAATCAGGGAGCAGACTGCTGCAGTGGGTTCAGTAGGTGAGGGGTGAGGGTGATTTAAAATCAGTTTTCAGGGACACCCTCCCCAAGAAGGTACCATCTTGGTGAAGATTAGAGAGGGTAAGGGAAGAGTCATGTGCATTTGTGGGGGGCAGCTGAGGGAGGTGCCAGAGATATCCAAGGTCTGTGTGGAGGCCAGAGTGGCTGGAGCCAGGGGGAGGTGGTGGACCAGGTAAGAGAGGAGTGCCCTCAGAGCTGGGGGCCTGGGTGTTTACCCTTGGCAGGATGCTGAGCTAAACACCTTCATCCGCTCTGTGTTTTAAAAGGATTCCCTGGCCACTGTGGTGAGATGGAGCCAAGATCAAGACATTTTTAGATCAGGTTTTCCTGGCACGCTGAATGTAGATGTTCGAGAAATTGAAGTTTCTAGGGTGACCCTGAGGCTTTTGGTCTGAGAAATAGGAAGGATGGAGCGGCCTTAATGGAGAAGTGGAGACTACAGGTTTAAGAGAACAAGATCAAAAGGGCATCTTCGTCTACTGACGTTTAAAGGGGCCTACCATTCATTAAATACAAGATTTCACATGTACACGTATTGGGGTAAGCCTGGAGGATGGACGTTTAACTGTTAACAGTTAACTCTTTCAGGCATGGCATTGCTGGGGGTTCTCACTTTCCATTCCACATGCATGCAGTCCTGAAGTCTAGGTGATCTGAGGGCAACACGATGTGTGAGACGTGCCCTGGGCCTTGGTGTGTGTAGGAAGAGGGCAGAACGTAGAGCAGGTGAGGTAGGGTGATCGTACCCCATAAGTCTGCCCGTGCCCAGGCCTCAGCTCGCGGCTTTTCATGTTACTTTCTTCACTCACCAGAAAGTCCAAACCTTGGAGGCCAACTCACAATAGTGGTCAGAATAGAAATGTATTCACAGTGGAGTTAAACTAACATTAATTATTTGCTTAGGAAAATCCTTTCTTGTCAGTTACTGCATTCAGAAAACCATATTATAGGGGCACCTGGGTGGCTCAGTTGGTTAAGCACCTGCTTCAGCTCAGGTTATGATCTCTGGGTCCTGGGATTGAGCCCTGAGTCGCTCAAATAAATAAATAAATAAATAAATAAATAAATAAATAAAATCTTTAAAGGGGGGGGGCGCCTGGGTGGCTCAGTCATTAAGTGACTGCCTTCAGCTCAGGTCATGATGCCGGAGTCCTGGGTTCGAACCCCACATCGGGCTCCCTGCTCAATGGGAAGCCTGCTTCTCCCTCTCTCACTCCCCCTGCTTGTGTTCCCTCTCTTGCTGTGTTTCTCTCTGTCAAATAAATAAATAAAATCTTTAAAAAGAGAGAGAGAACTGTATTATAAGCCTATGGGTGACTTGGTAGGTAGGGATTTGCAAGAGAGGATATTTCTATCAAGTCAGACTAGTTTGGCGAATTGTTCTTTACTGTCAGGCTCAGAATCAAAGCAACTTTTCCACTGGCCGGCACTACTCAGACACACTAAGAGTTCTTTAACTTTTCTTAATTTAAATTTTATTTTTTCAGTGTTCCAAGATTCATTGTTAGCACTGAGAATTCTAATGGTTCAACTCTCTCGGTGAATCCACCCTTAATTCACAGAAGCAGAGAACACTTCACCCTATTAGGGAAGTATAGCTGATTTGAGAATGTGAATAATATGCCATAAATTCGTTATCTATAGAAAGAGAACGGGCTATTTCCCGATGAGCTCTTTCTAAAAGAAAACGGTTTTCACAATGTGTCCTTTGCAAGGGGACCAAGGATAATAGAGTCGGTGTATTATAGGTACCAGAGCTGGGAGGGAGAAGTAGCTCAGTCAGGGGCCAGGCCTGAGAAGCAGACCGTATTCACTGTCCCGCAGCTGGGCAGCCAGGCCACAGTGGGGGAGAGACCGTTGCTCCCCATCCGGTGAAGGGACCAAGGCAAGGGAGGAACTTGGGAGAGACTGCATGTGTGTCACGGGTGGTTGCCCCACCCCCACTCTTCTTTTCCCTTCCACTCTGGGGAGCTCCTGTGCCAGGACAGCAGGAGGGCGTCAGTCTTCACGGGGAGGTAGAGCTGGCATTTGAGCTGTGAAGGGGACAGTGGGAGAATGGTATCCTGAATGGGTGACTCAAGATCCAAGCCACAGTATCGTTAGTCTGGTGATGGGACACCCAAGGGCCACCAAGAGGCACGCCAGCCACTGCTATGAAGAGTTGAAAGGCATGCCGGTCCTGGGGCGCCTATGTGGCTCAGTCTGTTAAGCATCTGCCTTCAGCTCAGGTCATGATCCCAGGGATCTGGGATCGAGTCCCGCATTGGGGCTCCCTGCTCAGCATAGGGTCTCCTCCCTCTGCCCCTCCCCCTGCGCATGCTTGTGCTCTGTGTGTGTGTCTCTCTCTCTCTCAAATAAAATATGAAAAATTAAAATTAAAAACTAAGTTTTAAAAAATTAAAAAATAATAGAAACATGCCGGCCCTCTTAGCGGCATACTTACAACTCATCGCTGGGCTGTGTAGCAGCTCTACACGCTTCATTTCCTTGATTAGCTGTGGGGCCTCCTTTTTTGGTGATTTTCCTCATCTTGCTGCTAATCCTGAGACACACACTTATTTATACCCTGTAACCTTGTGATGCTTACGATGAGCTTGAAGTGACCCCGTCTGCAGGCATGAGGAGTTTGAGGAAGACCGAGAAGGCTGACAATTTATGAGGTCTGTTCCAGGGGCCTTTCTGGATGGGGATCTGGACAAAATGAGAAACTGTAGTAGAGCGCGCGCGGCAGGCGGGCTGGCTGTGGAAGAACGGACATCAGGCAGTAACCACGTCTTCCGAGGCCCTGCTTTCCATGGTTCTCATTCTGGGGCTGCGATGGTTCTGAGTGTTTGGGGGAGTTTGGGTTCTAAGTCATTCTTCTGGCCCAGGGAAGGATGCAAGGTGATGTATGACCTTCTTTAGCAACAGTCTGAACCCCTCAAAGGAACCTCTGCTCTCATCTCTTCCATGTGGTTTTTGTCTTTCCAAAGAAGTCACCAGCATAATTTCTAAGAGACTGTTGGGAGGAATTTTGTATAAGATCATGCCCTGCTTTACCGATAGAACATTAAAAGCCTAGCCTAGATTTTCTTTCAAGTTTCTCACCAAATTCCTAAGTTGTCACCTTTAAACTAGAATAAATCTACAGTTCTTATTTCTCTTGGATCACACATGGGTCAGGCATCAGTGAAATTAGGACAGCTACCTAAAGTAATCATTATTCTGTTGGTCACGTGGGTGGCTCAGTCGTTAGATGTCTGCCTTCGGCTCAGGTCATGATTCTGGAGTCCCTGGATCGAGCCCCGCATCAGGCTCCCTGCTCGGCGGGAAGCCTGCTTCTCCCTCTCTCACTCCCCTTGCTTGTGTTCCCTCTCTAGCTGTGTTTCTCTCTATCAAATAAATAAAATCTTTTTTAAAAATTATTATTATTCTGTTATTGATAATCAATATAATGATTAAAGTAATTAAAATAAGAATTAATTTATTGTATTAATAATAATAATTCTAATTACTGGGTGTTTTCTATGTGCTTACCAAAGAGCCTCATATGTATTAACGCCCTTAATCCTCATGGCAGCCTGAGGAAATTGGTGCTATTATGATCCCATCCTATAGATGAGAAAATGGAGGCTAAGGGAGGTTAAGCAATTTGCACATCATCACCCCACTACTCAGTGGCAGAGCCTGGACTTGAAGCCAGAGAATCTGGATCCAGGACACGTGTTCACGGTTCTGGCTGTGCTCTGCCTTCCCACTCTAACGGAGAGGGGACGAATTATCACTAGGGCCATCACCTTTGGTTTCAGGCATCGGCCGAGCAGCTGCAGTCTGCTGGCCCAGGACATCCAGTTCAGGGTTTGGGGTTTGATGGTCACGTACCGGGGCCTAGCATTTCTCAGCCTTAGGGTTGTATCCCTAGCCATATAAGATTCTGCCTGAGTCTCTTTCTCAGGGTCCCCAATCTCTTGAACTTAGTGGATTTCTCTGCCCTGTGGGGATTTCTTGTTCGCTCTGGTTTGCTTGTGTTTGGTTGTTTCCCTTCGCTGAGCCAGGCCTGAGATGATCATAGCAGAGCGTAGCAAGAGGGAGTCAGCAGCCTGAGGAGTCACTCTTTGTCTTGGTGCTTGGAGCTGGGACACTGGGGCAGAAGAGGTTGCCGTGATGCTGTTCCGAAGCTGGAGGCTAGGGACTTTGAGGCACGAGGATTTCATTTTAAATTAGCTGGGGTCAGATGGCTTTACCGAGTTGTTCTGTGTTTGTGTTTTTGCCTTAGGGATAAGAAGGCACGTGAAGTAATTGCATATGGCGGAGGTTCTAGAAAAGGCTCTTCAGAGCTGCTGAATCAGGCATGGCAACTATAAACACCTCATTGTTGTCTATAAAGTAAATAATGTTACCTAGCCTTTCTTAGACCTCCCAGGGTATGTGAGTCATCATTTGATTCCAGATCTATAAAATAAAGCTAGCTCTTTACAGGGAAGGTATGGGTCTGTATTTATATGACCTCTGTAAAAATTATATACGGAAAGGTTAGTCGCTGCTAAGTAAGGAAGCCATTCCCTGGCCTTAGTTCTTCCACATCCTCAGGGAAACCACCGATTTGCTTGGAACATTTGATTCAGCAGAGCAGAGTTCTGTGAAATTACTCTTGCCTAAGAATCCATGTACCTCTCAGGGAGCTCATGGACAGAGTGACTTTGTCATTTTTATATAGAATATTGGGGAAGGGGGCGCCTGAGTGGCTCAGTTGGTTAAGCGACTGCCTTCGGCTCAGGTCATGATCCCGGAGACCCGGGATCGAGCCCTACATCGGGCTCCCTGCTCGGCGGGAAGCCTGCTTCTCCCTCTCTCAGTCCCCCTGCTTGTGTTCCCTCTCTCGCTGTGTTTCTCTCTGTCAAATAAATAAATAAAATCTTAAAAAAAAAAAAAAAAAAGAATATTGTGGGGTATTGGATAAGCTATTTGGCCTATAAAGAGAATATGTGAATGCATTTAGAATATCTGAATGTCAGCTACAATAGAAGATTCAGCTGTTGCAACAAGAAACCCAACAATAATGGGGCTTAAAAAGGAAGCTTTTTTTTTTCTCATGTAAGAGTCCAGGGTGACGGTCCCCTGTCACTGGAGGAGGAGAGGTTCGTGAGAACCGGTCGGTGCTCATCAGAGGCGCTTTCTCCTGCTCATCACCATCTCAGCCCATGGGAGATGAGTGTTTGAGAGCTGTGTGTGCTGGGCCAGGAAGATCCCACTGGCAGGAATTTAGTCCCATGGTGGCTTCACAGCCCAGAGGGGTTTGGGCAGACAAAGGTCTAGCTAGCCATTCTTCGAACACGGAAGAAGGGCCTGAGAATGGCTCTTCAGAGACAGCTAACAGTCTGGGCATGGTTGGTCCCTCTGGCCACCAGGTATCACCGAACACCCTGTTTCCAACATTTGGAATACTCTCTCTCCATCCCAAGCGAGACAAGCAAAACACATCCATTAATGAACTCCCTGAAAGTTCTCAGTCTCTGGGTAATGCACAGTCCTTCCCATCAGGCTTGGATGTGGTTCCTAATGGTCTGGCAACCCGTGAACCAGAAGGCACATGATCTCCCCCCAAGCTCATACTCACACTCAGTGTGCAATGGTAAAGCAGGGGGTAGAAAACCACAATTAAAATTGCCATTCGAAAAAGAGAAGGAAATGCACACAGCAGTCCCTGCCCACCCCTCCCACACCCCACAACTATGCTGGAATCCCAGAGCAGGCAATGGGAAGGCTCCCTACCCCAGCAGAGGAGGAGGTACCCCCATGGGACCCCAATTCTGCTCTTCAGGAGGACCCCCTAGTTCAGGGCTCTCTGTGTGTCCCTTGGCCCTGTCCTTGGGGGGCAGCATCTCCCTATCTTCTTTAGCCGAATCTGAAGTGGGCAGTGTGACATGCCCTCTTTGGTGGCCGTCCGGCTTTCGCAGCGCCTTGCCTACTGGTGCAAATGTGGAGGTCTGAGAGTACTGCGGTCACAAGGTTTTGTTGGCTGCAGTACCTTCACAAAAGCCATAACTCCCTTGGAAACTCCACTGGCTTCTGATCTGTTAATTTCCGGGCAGTTCACATACCAGCAGTCTCTGCCCAAGTTCTTTCCAAGTCATGGCTCTCAAGCCTGCTTTATTTCTCTGCTTCCATACTTTCCTCTCTCAACCTGACAGCAGCCATAGTGGGGCCTCAGAAACAAAAGACTTTGGAAGGAGGGCAACATGCTTTTCTCTCTCTCATTTCCTGCTGCATGAGGTATAGTGGCCACGGGCCGTTCCAACCCTTCAGGGCTCCAAACTTCTAACCTCTTCCTCGTGTCTTTTGTATCTGTCTCTTGGCAGAGCCGTCTATCCTGCCCTAGGCTAATCTCTTTCTTATAATACATACTAAGAACAAGAACAGCTAATTCATAGTAATATGCAGGCTCTTTCAAATCATTTCTCATAAAGTTAGAAGCACAATTGGAATGTGATCTTCTTTCCAAGTGCACATGTCAGGGGACAGTTTTCTTTTCTTTCTTTCTTTATTTAAAGAAACAAGAAACTTTGTTGACACAAATCAGATTTTTTAAGACGTTTTCTCTATGTCTATTCTTTTAACTGGTAAAATACGAGAACATAAAAATTACCATTTTAACCAATTGAAATGTGTGATTCGGTGGCAGTAAGTACATTCCCACTGCCGTGCACCCTCACCACCGCCCACCTCCAGAACTCCGTCCTCAGTGAATATGAACTCCCCATTCCTCCTTTTTCCCCAGCCCCTGGCAAGCCATCCCACTTCCTGTCTCTGTGAATCTCACTACCCTAGAAGTACTTTAAAACTATAATCATACACTATGTGTCCTTTCATCACTGGCTTATTTCATTTACTACAATGTCCTCAAGGGTCATCCGTGTTGTAGCCTGGGTTGGAATTTCCCTTCTCTTTTAAGGCTGATAATATTCCTTTGTATGTATGTATGTCCCACATTGTTTATCCCTTTCCCCATCCATGGGCATTTAGGCTACCTCCTCCTTTCAGCTGTTGTGAAAAATGCTGGGAACATGGATATGCACATATCTCTTCAGGTCTCTGCTTTCAGTGCATTTGCCTTCATAGCCAGAAACGGAAGTACTGGCTATGATATGGCTAGGATATAGTAACATTATTATATGCTAATACCTGGTGTAATGTTTTCAGGACACTTCATGCTGTTTTTCACAGCAGCTGCACCATTTTTTATTCCCAGCAATGGTCACAAGTGTTCCAATTTCTCTACTTCTGTGCCAACGCTTGCTATTTTCCAGGATTTTTTGATAATAGGCATTCTAATGGGTGTCTTTTTTTGATGTGCTTTTTTTCTTTTACTTTTTTTTATTATGGTGAAATACATATAACATTTTTCCATTTTTAAGTATACAATTCAGTGGCATTAATTACTTTCACAAAGTTGTACAACCATCACCACTCTATTTCCTAAAATTTTTCTTTTCCTTTTTTTTTTTTTAAGATTTTATTTATTTATTTTTGACAGAGAGTGAGACACAGCGAGAGAGGGAACACAAATAGAGGGAGTGAGAGAGGGAGAAGCAGGCCTTCCGCCAAGCAGGGAAACCCAATGTGGGGCTCGATCCCAGGATCCTGGGATCACAACCCCAGCCAAAGGCAGATGCCCAATGCCTGAGCCACCCAAGGGCCCCTCTTTTCCTTTTTTAAAGATTTTATTTTTAAGTAATCGCTCCACCCATCATGGGGCTTGAACCCACAACCCTGTGATCAAGAGTCACATGCTCTACCAACTAAGTCAGCTAGGTGCCCCTTCCAAAACTTTATCATCACCCCTTGGGTGAAGTTTTTAAGAGTCCATTTTAAACATCATGATGATTGATTCCTAAATGCTTCAGTATGTGTCTGTAGAAAGTAGAGACTGGGGCACCCGGGTGGCTCAGGGAGTTAGAGCCTCTGCCTTCGGCTCAGGTCATGATCTCAGGGTCCTGCGGATCCGATCGATCGGGCTCTCTGCTCAGCGGGGAGCCTGCTTCCTCCTCTCTCTCTGCCTGCCTCTCCTCCTGCTTGTGATCTCTCTCTATATATCAAATAAATAAAAATGAAATCTTAAAAAAAAAGAAAGTAGAGACTGTTTCCTATATAATACAATGCTGTTACCTTATGATGCTACCCTGTTCTCATATGAACACTAATCACTCACATTCCACTGGAGAGAACTTACGGATAAGGCCACACTTAATTGAAAGGGAGGCTGCTAATTATAGTGTAGTTGAGCAGCCACTTGCCCAGTTTTAATGGAAGAAGGGAGAATGAATTCTGGTGCTTTACCAACCTACAACAACAATGCAATAAAGGCTTCATTGATTCACATTACAAAAATTTTGGTGGCTGGTTATACCAGGAGTTTGGTGCAGTGATGTTATCAAGGAGTCCATTCTTTCCATCCTCTGCTCTGACGCCTTCCATATGTTGTCTTTGGATCCTCACATTTGTTGTTTCATGGTTACACGATGACTAACATGGCACCAGGTATCATGTTTTCACAACAGCAACCTTAAGGGGAAAGGAGAAGAGTGGAAGAAGCTTTCCATTACCAGCGATGCAAGCCCTTCTCATTTGCTCTTCAGCAAGTAGACTTCCCTTTGACTGTCATTGTCCAGGTTCCAGGGATCTGGAAAGATACTCATGGCAGGAATGAGATAGCTGTGATTGGCTTAGACCAGTAATGACTTAGACCAGTCAGGGCTGGATGCATTGCAGTCCTGAATAAAACTAGATCCTGTCAACTAAGAAAAAGAAGGGAAATGACTGCTCTGGTGGCAATTAATCTGCCACATGGGCAACATTTTAAAATATTGGGGTTTTTTGTTTATTTTTTTGTTTTGGTTTTTTAAAGATTTTATTTATTTGACAGAGAGTAACACAGCCAGAGAAGGAACACAAGCAGGAGGAGTGAGAGAGGGAGAAACAGGCTTCCCGCAGAGCACGGAGCCTGATGCAGGACTCGATCCCAGGTCTCCAGGATCATGACCTGAGCCGAAGGCAGTCGCCCAACCAACTGAGCCACCCAGGTGCCCCTAAAATATTGTTAAAGATATAAATGGACTCTGGGGAGGATCTTGGCTTAGAAATTCTAAGAAGATATCTATTGAAAACCTGGCTTCTTTGTGGGATTATTCCATGAATGGTGTGGGGACAGCGTCTACTACCTGTTTCTGAGAGAAACAGATCTTTGGCCTGAGGGGATCCCTATAGCTATCTGTCAATGGGATGATGGTAACTGCTTTTAGAAATCAAGAGAGCACTGGGGATAAACCAGCCACCATGGTTCTACTTAGAAATCATCATGTTCTTTTGGAGATGGTAATATTTTATGGACATCTTTTACTAATTAATAGATCTTCTCTTGCCAGTGCTCATGAAAATTATTTGGCAGCAAAATTGACCTCATTGATTGAAAAAAATTGTTTGCAAGTGATTAAAGATAGTCGTAAATTTTAGGGTGACACGAGGTCAGTCAAATTATGCTTTCCCAAACTGAGGATTCAGTGAAAGCAAAATTTTTACTGTCAGCATAATGAGCTGGTTGTCTTGCAGATTTATATCCGAGAGCCTGTAAACATTTTAGCAAAAGAAAACAAGTAGTCCTTGTCATTACCCCTTATTATTGTAAATGGATTGCACAATAACACAAGGCTTTCACATGTGCCCATGACACGAACAAGAAAATAACTTAAGATTCCCAGAAGTTAAAAAAAAAAAATCAAGGATGCTCTTGGTTCATAGACACTGACAATCCCTGTTATTCGTGGGTGACTCGTTAATCTTTCCTGTTCCATTCCACCTGGCCCTGAGAGCAGAAAGAAAAATTGCTTAGGGAGCTCGTTTCCTGATATTACAAAAAACACCCAAAAACAGAAAACTGAAGATTCTAAACATGACTTGCAGTGGAATATAGATAACATTTATTGAAAAGCCATCAGATGCTAGGCAGTTATCAGTGCTTTCAGTGTATTTCCAACTGTCATAACAACCCTCTGAGTAAGTCATTATTATTCCCACTTGAGTGATGAAGAAACTGAGGAAGAGAGAGACCTTAACAACAGGCTCGCACAACCAGTAGTGGCAGAGCTGAAATTCGAAGACATGGTCCTCTGGCTCCAGAGACCTTGAGATTGGTTGCCTCCTCACCATGACCCGAGCTTGTACAAAGTACTTCTAATCTGTAACAGGCACATCCTTTTCAGCCCCAGAAAATATTATCTTAAACTTTGAGGACATTGTATTGTAAGTGGTTTTTCACCAATAAAGTTGTAAAATCTGTAAATGGAGATGACCCAGTGGGCTTTACTTTTCCATTTGTAGATGGGTGGAGTTCTAACATCGCTGCTAGAATAGGTTTGTCTTCAAGGATTATCATTGGTATACTCTTTTTTTTTTTTTAATAGGTTTTTTTAAAGATTTTATTTATTTGACAGAGAGAAACACAGCCAGAGAGGGAACACAAGCAGGGGGAGTGAGAGAGGGAGAAGCAGGCTTCCCGCCGAGCAGGGAGCCCGATGTGGGACTCGATCCCGGGTCTCCAGGATCATAACCTGAGCTAACGGCAGTTGCTTAACCAACTGAGCCACGCAGGCGCCCCTATCATTGGTATACTCTTTGACTTCAGGAGCTTCATGAGGTTATACCATGAGAACCATCTGTTTGGAAATTTGATAAAAATATAATTATATGACCTCAACTTTATCAAGACCACTTTTTCGAGTCCAGTAAAGTGGTTGGGAGTCTTAGGTGCTGGGGTAAAGTGTGCTGAAAGCAACACTTTGTTGGGGCACCTGGGTGACTCAGCTGGTTAAGCATCTGCCTTGGGCTCAGGTCATGATCTAGGATCTGAGATCCAGTCCCGCATCAGGCTCCTTGCTCAGCAGGGAGCCTTGCTTCTTCCTCTGCCTCTGCCACTTCCCCTGCTTGTGTTCTCTCTCTGATAAATACATAAATAATCTTTAAAAAAATGAAAACTTTGTTTGCTTCCATGAGATTGTAAGTTTTCAAATGGCCAGGTCTTCTCTTGATGCTTTACAGCTAGACTTACAGAAGAACAGAAGTGTCACCAGCAGGAGCCACCACAAATGTTTGCTACAGGTCAGGTTCTCTCTGAGCAAGAATGAAAGCAGGAGAGCTGGGGAAGGGGGGATCAGATCAGCACTTTAGAGCCTTTGACTCTGTGCTGACAAGTGTCCACGATGCAGCCTCACTTGTGCCACAGATGGGATGAAAGAAAGTAAAGATTGCTCAGACTTTGTGAATATTTATTGCAAGAAAAGGACACATAATAAACATGTACAGAGACCACAGAGAGCTCGCATTGGCTCTCTAGGAGGATTTGACCATCTGGATAACAGCTTTGCAACTCATTTGTATAAATGATATCACTTGGAGGAGAGCCTTCCAAACCAAATCTAAATGCCAGAACCCCTTCAAGAAGGTTTGTGTAGGGGCGCCTGGGTGCCTCAGTCGTTGGGCCTCTGCATTCGGCTCAGGTCATGAACCTGGAGTCCTGGGATTGAGTCCCGCATCGGGCTCCCTGCTCAGTGGGAAGCCTGCTTCTCCCTCTCTCACTCCCCCTGTTTGTGTTCCCTCTCTTGCTGTGTTTCTCTCTGTCAAATAAATAAATAAATAAATAAAATCTTTAAAAAATTGCAATTTTGGCTCTTTTCCTCCTTTTGTCAGCAATTCCTTAAGTGCCTTGTTCCAGATATAATTTACCATTTGGGACACAGGAATGATCCTAAGTTTCTTTACTCTAAGGTATTATTGGAAGATTACTATCAATGGAGTAAATATTACACAGAATTTAAAAAAAAGAAGTATAATTCAGAATGCAAAGATAAAAGTATCTTAGGAGTATGAGTACTCCTTCCCCACGCTCCCTCTTTTCCTTAAAAAGACAAGGGAAATGTACTCTCTTAGCTGGTAGTTACCATGTTGCTATAACTCAGGGAAAGAGTAGAATGTGTCCTTGCTAGGAAATGTAAAGTTTGGGTGATACTTTCTAATGTGACTGGAAGTCATGGACCAGTTAATTTTAATGGTGTCTGGAAAGATAGAAGAAAGAGAACCATCTCCATTTCCACTTTTAATTTTCAGAAAACACTGAGGAAGTGAAGATAGTTAATTTTATAGACCTATTCATTTATTCTTTGCGAGGTATTTCCAGTCAAATACCTAAACTTGTCAAGCCAGAACAGCTCAGAGAGGATTATGAAACCTCACGAAATCAAATGGTACTTCCTGCCACCTCCAGAATCCTACTCCAGCAGAGAGAGTAGAGAATGCATCAGTGTTGTTTCTTTACTGTGGGTTTCTTTGGTCACGTTATAAGCTGCATATGGACTAAAGAAGGACAAATAGATTATTTTGGACAAGAAGAGAAAAGTATATGTAACAGAGTTCCCTAATGCGGTTAATACAGTCTCACCGGGGAGGGAGAGAGAAATAACAGGACCAAGATATGTCAGAGGGGGCATTGATAGATTAACAATACTAGAAACAATACCAAATAACTCAAAGATAGATTGGGACATGACTAGGTAAGGGAGCCTTCCCCATCTACACACACACACACACACTTCATTGTTCTGTTCTTAAGTTCATGCTTGTCAGTTGCCAAAAGAACCTGGCATGGTAGGGAGTATTATGACTAAAGTATACATTCTTCATTATAAGACTCTGATTTATAAACTGTCTAGGGTCTAACCCATTTCAATAAGACAATAGAAATCTATAGTTTAAAAAGACATAACCTTGGGGTGCCAGGTTAGTTCACTTGGTTAAGCGCTGGACTCTTGATTTCAGCTCAGGTCATGACCTCAGGGTCATAAGATCAAGCCTCGCATCTGCTTCAGATTCTCTCTCTCCCTCTCCTTCTGCCCCTGTCCCCTCTCCCCAGCTCGCACTCTCAAATAGATAGATACATACATACATACTTACATATATACATAGACATAACCAGGGATGCCTGGCTGGCTCAGTTAGTAGAGCATGTGACTATTGACCTTGGGGTCATGGTTCAAGCCCTACAATGGGCATAGCGCTTACTTAAAAAAAAAAAAGACAGGGCGCCTGGGTGGCTCAGTTGGTTAAGCGACTGCCTTCGGCTCAGGTTGAGTCCCACATTGGGCTCCCTGCTCGGCGGGAAGTCTGCTTCTCCCTCTCTCACTCCCCTTGCTTGTGTTCCCTCTCTGGCTGTGTTTCTCTCTGTTAAATAAATAAAATCTTAAAAAAAAAAAAAGACATACCCAGATCACAGATTTAAACATAAAATTATAAATCTTTTAGAAAAAAATAGAAAATCTTTGAGATCGATGGTAAGCAAATAATTCTTATCTTAGACTTGACATCAAAAGCACAATCTGTAAGAGAAAATCTTGGTACGTTGGATCTTAAACAAAATTAAACTTTGGAGGGGGGCACCTGGCTGGCATAGTCAGTAGAGCAAGAGACTTTTGATCTCCTGGTTGAGAGTTCAAGTCCCACACTGGGTGTAGAGCTTACTTTAAAAAAAAATTAAACTTTTGCTCTACAAGAGACCCTGTTAAGTGCCAAGACTATTCAGTGGGGGAAAAGATAGTCTTTTAAACATTGAGTTACCTTGCAACAAACGCAAAAATTAACTGAAAATGGATCAAAGACCTGAAAGGGAAGAGCTAAGGCTATAAAACACCTTGAATAAAACATAGGGGGGAGCCTCATTATGTTGGATTTGACAGTGATTTCTTGGGTAGAACAACAAAAGCATAGACAACAAAAGGAAAAGATAAAGTGGACTTCATCAAATTTAAAAACTTAGGTGCATTGATGGACACTATCAACAGAGTGAAAAGGCAACTCAAATAATGGGAGAAAAATTTGTAAATCACACATTTGCCAAGGTATTACTATCCAAGGATTAACTAATATATGCATTACTGTATAAAGAACTCCTACCCACTCAACAATAGAAAAACCAAAAAACCCAATTTAAAAATATGCAAAAGACATGAGTAAACATTTCACCAAAGTTATATAAATGGCCAATAATCACATGAAAAGACCCTCAATGTCGGTGATTATTAGGGAAATGCAAACCAAATGGCTACTATTAAACAGAAAATAGCAAATATTGGAAAAGACATAGAGAAATTAGAGCCTTCGTGTACTGCTGGTGGAAACGTAAAATGATACGGCTACTCTAGAAAAAGATTCTTTATTTTTTTAAAGATTTTATTTATTTGACAGAGAGAAACACAGCCAGAGAGGGAACACAAGCAGGGGGAGTGAGAGAGGGAGAAGCAGGCTTCCCGCCGAGCAGGGAGCCTGATGTGGGGCTTGATCCAGGGTCTCCAGGATCATGACCTGAGCCGAAGGCAGTTGCTTAACCAACTGAGCCACCCAGGTGCCCCTGGAAAAAGATTCTTTAAAACCAGACATGCAGACGTGCCTGGGCAGCTCAGTCAGTTAAGCATCTGCCTTTGGCTCAGGTCATGATCCCAGGGTCCTGAGATTGAGCCCCCAAGTCAGGCTCCCTGTTCAGAGGGGAGCTTGCTTCTCCTTTTTCCTCTGCCCCTACCCCTTATGCTCTGGCTCATGTGCACTCTCTCTCTCTCTCTTGAATAAATAAATAAGATCTTAAAAAAAAATAAAACTAAACACGCAATTATCATACAACCCAGTACTTGCAGTTGTGGGCATTTAGTCTGGAGAAATAAAAACTTACACTGACAACAACACCCATATGCTAATTTTCTATAGCTTCTTTGTTTGCAATAACCAAAAACTTGACACAACCCAGATGTCCTATAATGGATGAGTAAATAAATTTGTAGATGCATACCATAGATTGTGACCCAACAATAAAATGTACCAAACTGGGGCACCTGGGTGGCTCAGAAGGTTAAGCCTCTGCCTTCAGCTCAGGTCATGATCTCAGAGTCCTGGGATCGAGCCCCACATCTGGCTCTCTGCTCAGCAGGGAGTCTGCTTCCCCCTCTCTCTCCGCCTGCCTCTCTGCCTACCTGTGATCTCTCTCTCTCTCTCTCTCTCTGTCAAATAAATAAATAAAATCTTAAAAAAAAAATGTACCAAACTATTGAGAAGCACAAACCTTAGATGAATCTCCAGGCAATTATGTTGAGTGGAAAAAAGTCAATCCCAAAGGTTGGATACTATACGATTCCATTTGTATAACATTTTGAAATGATAAAATTAGAGAAATGGAGACAGGATTCATGGTTGCCAGGGATTTAGAAAGGAGGGTGTGGGGGAGGAAGGTGGGTGTGGTTATGAAAGAGCAAACAAAAGGAATTCTTGAGGTCAGGTAACTCATGTCCTATCGGTTCCTCTTTTAGGAATAATTATATGTTCTATATCTGGACTGTTGTGAGCATACAAATCTACACGGGTGGTAAAATTACGTAGAACTAAATACGCACACACAGAAGGGAGTACACATAAAACTGGTGCAAGGACTGTGTCAATGTCACTGTCTTGATTGTTGATATTGTACTGTGTTTTTACCGGATGTTACCATTGCGGAGATAGAAGAATATAGAGGATCTTTGTGTATTACTTCTTACAAAAGCATGTGATTTTTCCATTATCACCAGCCACACAAGAACGGCATAACCGATGTAAAATTCTGAAGAAGCTCCATAGTAGTTCCATGGGAAGCTAAAAATACAACTATCCATATAGATTTACTCTTTTTACCTCCCAAGGCATATCTTTAAGAAAAGGCAATTTCATACCATTAGGCAAGCAATACAGTATGGTTTTCCCAAAATTTGGATATTAGTTTGCCCTATAAGAATTAAACTAGTGACGGCGCCTGGTGGCTCAGTTGTCTGGTTAAGTGTCTGCCTTTGGCTCAGGTCATGATCCCAGGGTTCTGAGATCAAGCCCTGCATCGCACTCCTGCTCAGTGGGGAGCCTGCTTCTCCCTCTCCCTCTGCTTGTGTTCTCTCTCTTCTCTCTCTCCCTCAAATAAATAAAAATCTTTAAAAATAAAAAGAATTAAACCAGTAAAAATAAAATAATTTAGAACAATAGCCATGAACCATTTTAGATGTTTTGACAATAAGATAAGAGCAATGCATACGGAAGATATCAAATGATATCAGGAAGGATGTCTGCATTCTTCCAGAAAAGCAGGAGCCCAGAGAGGAAGCTTGCATGAAGCTGTCCTGAGCCCTGCCTTGGAGGGAAGGTACCTCGGCCCAAGACAGATATTAACCTGCTTAGCATGGCTGCCATTTCCAGAGCTTGTATTATGTGTGAAGTGCTTTACCTGCATGGTCATTAATCCTCAGCACAATCCTACCAAATATTAAGTTATCAGCGTACTTACTAAGGCTTAAGGAATGAAATAACAAGCCAGAGATCGCACAAGTCGTGTGAGTGACAGAGGTGGATTTGGGGCCAGTGCACCACCATACCATTTCCACTCCACTATACTGCTTCTCTTTAGAGGAAGGAAGCACATAAAACTATTGTAGCTTCATGTCATGGTCTTTGAGTTATCTCATCAACTGTTTATTCTACTTTCCTGCTTCCACGTGTTGATTGTCCAGACAGAGGTTCCCGAAAGGGGAACCAGTGTGAGTGTCTGTCCATTTGGCAGTTGTATTTCCCTCCTGTCGTGAACGCATTGGCATTGATTTATTCACCGGTCCATTGTAAAAATGGTCAAGAGGCATGGGCTCCCTGGAGGCTGATGATTCTCCATACGCTGGAGCATTCTGTTACTGCAGATGTAGGAGACACCGTGTTTGGGTTAACTTTCAGGGTACTGCCTCCCTGTGAGGACACAGTCTTTGATGTCCTCCCTCTTAAAATTCAGTCTTCATGCAGCAAGACTGGGAAATGGTGCTACAGATGTAAGTAACTGGCCCAGACCCAGAGAGTTGATTACCGGCAACATTAAGGTTGAGAGCTAGGTCTCTGGGCTCTTATTCCAGTGTAACCATTTCATCTGTGCTCATGCTTCGGAGCATCCAATTTCAGGGGCAGATGTGGAATAATTGGTTTACATGCTCAGTCCACATTCCCGTTTTCTGTACTCACGCTACATATTTGGCTAATGATGAAATTTTTTTTTTAGCAAAATTGATGGCTTTATTATAAGCCCACAGTTTTCTGGACATAAAAAAATGAATAGACACTGACTAGCCATAGTGGGTATGCTTCAAATGTTCATCATCCTTCCACATTACACAAGGTGGGTAGCCAGGCACTGCTGGTTCCTACAATAGCTTTTCCATATCGAATAGACAATTACATATAAATAGTTGTATTCATGAGACATCACCTCAATTATTTCCACCACCTGGCATGGTACATGGCACAAGCAGGATGCCAGTCCTTCTGGATTGGATTGGATTGGAGTAGACTGGATTAAATGGATTGAAAGTGGTTCTGAGGGGGTGCCTGGGTGGCTCAGGGGGTTAAGCCTCTGCCTTCAGCTCAGGTCATGATCTCAGGGTCCTGGGATTGAGCCCTGCATCCGGCTCTCTGCTCAGCGGGGAGCCTACTTCCCTCTCTCCCTCTGCCTGCCCCTCTGCCTACCTGTGACCTATCTCTTTGCCAAATAAATAAATACAATCTTTAAAAAAAAAAGAAAGAAAGAAAGAAAAGAAAAAGAAAGAGAGTGGTTCTAGGGCACCTGGGTGATCAGTCGCTAAGCGTCTGCCTTCGGCTCAGGTCATGATCCTGGAGACCTGGGATCAAGCCCCGCGTTGGGCTCCCTGCTCGACGGGAAGCCTGCTTCTCCCTCTCTCGCTCCCCCTGCTTGTGTTCCCTCTCTAGCTGTGTTTCTCTCTGTCAAATAAATAAACAAAATATTTTTTAAAAAATTAAAAGAGGGATGCCTGGGTGGCTCAGTTGGTTAAGCAACTGCCTTCGGCTCAGGTCATGATTCCGGAGACCCGGGATCGAGTCCCACATCGGGCTCCCTGCTCGGCGGGAGGCCTGCTTCTCCCTCTCTCACTCCCCCTGCTTGTGTCCCCTCTCTCGCTGTGTTTCTCGCTGTCAAATAAATAAAATTTAAAAAAAAATTTTTTTTAAATTAAAAGAGAAAAAAAGAAAGGGATTCTAATGTCCTTCAACTCTTAGCTTCTGTCATTTTTTTTTTTTAACATCCCTACCCAGACAGCTGTTTAGATCATATCACAACTGATCAATGACACATTATTAGGTTTGGGTATCTGTCCCCTCACCTGCAAGATCTACTTTATCAGGTAGGTCACTTCTGGTAACCAAGACCTGCCTGACACTTTGCTACTTGTGAGCCTCCAGGGAGGGCCATGTTAGTTCTCTGATCCCAGGACTTAGGAGGTGCAGGGAGTGTCAGCATGCAAAAGCAGGTACAGAGGTGCTCAGGTACATAGCAGTGCTGGTTCAAACTCATAGGCAGTTCACTGGAAAACTCAAAAATAATGAGCAGTAATAGCTCCTTAGAGATACCTATTAATTACATTACTCTTCTCTCTGACAGGTCACCTGTGGAGGTCAATTTCTCATAGAGGCTCCTGCAGCTTCTCTTTTTCACTTCCATTTTGGGGAGAATCTTTTTATGCATTTCTTTTTGCTTTCAAATATAACACATCCAAAATGCCTGACATCTGTTCTTGTTCCTCATTGTGTTCATTGGAGTTAATTTAAAATTATTCACAATGCATTGTTTTCCTGAACATTCATCTTTAGAGTCTTCGGAGATAGCTGCTCAATAACATGTCATGAGAAAAGTTCACATTTGCAAAGCATTTGTCATTTCCTCCTGCACTGCTAATTTATTCTTGAGCAAGCATTTGTTTCTAGAATTCTTGTCGGCCAAGCTGTAGACATACATACATGCCACATCTGTGGAGCCACAAATCTATAACGGTTAAGAATCACACGAAAAGTAGGTTGGAATAAGCCTTTGGTACTTAGCTCTTCTGTAAGTCTTAACCTAAATAAACCCTTTTGTCCTTGCTTTAAAATGCTGATGCTCCTCTAAGGATAACTGTGTTTGTGAGAAGTTTCGCATTTAGGCCGCAGCCAAGGCTCTGGAACACTGAAGCTAATGCTAGATAACCATCACCCTTGTTAACTGCTCAAGGGATTTCCACAAGCAGAAGTGGCAGGCAGTAAGAGACTGGTTTGGATCATGGTTTCATAAAATACACGTCCTTTAACTTCCTTCCCTCCTGAAAGGGTAAGGTACATTTTTGCCTTTGTTATTAATGCCTGTTGATTTTATTTCAGTGGTACAGGCATGGATGGGAAGAAATGCAGCGTATGGATGTTTTTACCTCTTGTATTTACTTTGTTTACTTCAGCGGGATTATGGATAGTGTGAGTATTCTCTTATTTAATTATTTAAGGACTCGGGTGCAGTGTAGACCAAAATGTAGTTTTGATAGTATATGACATGGCTATTTATATGACATTATAAATACTTTAAAATAATGTTAGTACTAATTCAACCTTGCTAAAGCCCCCATCTGTCTTCCCCTTCTTCTGTTACCCAAAGTAAATAGTAAGAGTGAGTAATAAATTACACAAAGCAGATAGTGAAGAATACTGGTTTTCTTTGGTGTTCCCGTGCTCTTTCAATAACGAACGTTCTATAAACTGGTGATAGGGATTCATTATTTGCAAGACTTGCTCATTCTTCCCACATGCTAAAGATTTCATTCACAGTTCATTGTATCATGCAGTGGGACTGGGTTTTGTATATTTATAAAATGGGTATCGTTACCAAATACCCATATGCCCATTACCCATCAGTCTCGCCTCGCCTTATCACAAAACGATGCCCACACTTGCTTATTTCAAGTACTATTTCACTTCCAGCAAATTATTTTAGTTACTTGCAGTTCACTGAGAGAGGTGGACACACTCCTGAGAAATTAAACAATTTGAATTCTAATTCTAGTTTACTCAAAGTTATCAAGTCTTATGTCTTTGTTTTCCAGTTTCCAGATTATAATGATTACCATCAATTTGGGAGGGTGTTTTGAGAATTCAAGAAATAGAATTAATAATCACATTTGAACTTTTAAGAGCTAAGTGATCTAGAGGTAAACAGATTAAAAGAGATTTTCCCAGTTGGGAAAAACAATGAATATGATTTAATGTGGCTAGTTTAGTAAAACTGGGGAAAAAATGCATTTTTAAAAAAAATTTTGTTTTATAAACTTTACTTATTCTTTCTTCATAGATACTTTATAGCTGTGGAAGATGACAAAATTTTCCCATTAAATTCAGCTGAAAGGTAAAGTCGATCTCTGGGTAATTCTTTGTCTATCAATGGACTTAACACAACTTTTGCCACTGGTTAGGTTAAACTGTGCACAAATGACTGTACTTTAACCCTTGTTTCTTGTTTTCCAGGAAACCGGGTGTGAAGCACGCACCCTATATAAGGTAACTTGATAGCTCTTTCGATCTTTTGAATCCTAGAAGTTGGGAGAATGACTTAGTTTGGGCTACTGGGTGACTTATAAACAAAAATTTATGTCTCACAGCTCGGGAGGCTGGTGGTCCAAGATTAGGGCTCCAGGAGTCAGGTCTTGATGACGGCCCTCTTCTGGGTTGTAAATGGCCATCCTCCCATTGTGTCCTCCAACAGCAGAAAGGGGACAAGACAGCTCTCCGGGATCTTTTTTATAAGGGCACTAATCCCAATCAGAAGGGCTCTACCCTCATGCCCTGAGTATCTCCCCAAGCCCCCACCTCCTCACAACATCACATTGAGGGTTAAGATCTTGACATACGAATGTTGAAGGGACACCGGCATTCAGTTCCTTGTGGGTGACAGATTGTAATCTAGTAGTAATAAAGCATGTCATTGTTTTCAAGTATTGCAGGTGATGAGCCTCCTGCAAGCTGTGTGTTTAGTCAAGTCATGAACATGGCGGCATTCCTAGGTAAGAAGACTGAAAGATGGCCTCATGGGCTTTGGTACCTTTCTTTTTTATTTTAAATCCTCCCAAACCCACATCAGAAGAATGGTGGACATAGCTGATGATTTGGTATCATATCGGGTCAATTATGCTGGCGCCGACGTTCTGTTTTGTTGGTCCTTTTTCTCGTACTTTCATGTTCACCCTGCTTACCTTACATCTTCTCTTCCCCTTATCATCTTTATCATTTCAGTGTAGTCTTGACTTTATTTCTTTTGCCACGTGAAATACTATAAAATTGTCATAAAATTGCCACAGGAGAACGTAGTATGGTGCAGTACCTTTGCGTTAAAAAGAATACCTTATTTATCTCTCCACGGGCCAGGACGGCAAACACATGAGCTTTGTGATCAATACTGACATGTGGAGACATGGTCTTTAAATCTCAAGGTCAGCTTGAGCATGGATGGCGCTGCCTCCTATACATAGATACAGGTACCAAGATGGCAAACGGAGATGTAGGTTAAAAAAAAGGAAGAAGAAAACTTTGGTACTCAGGTCTGGTCCCTGTTCCATACTTTCCCTTCAGGGCCAAAGACCATCCTTTCATACCCTGTCCCCATTGTTCTGTGGGTGTTACCTTCTGAGGATTGAGGGAACCAGCCATCCTCTCTGTTCCTTTCCACACACCCCCTTCCCAAGGCCAGACACCATCCTTAGTGTCTTTCAGAGGGTCAGCTAATATCGTCATTGGCACACTGTAGGGGATGGGCCAGTGACCCCTAAATTTTTCAACAACAGTTTCTAGAAATGGTTCTTTCAGATGGTGAGAATCTCAGCCTTGGTGGCACCTGTCCCCCAAAGAGGTGACCTGTTATTTCACCTATGTAGAACTACAACCCAAAAAAGTTCTACTCATTCTTAAGATGTTTTTTTTTTTTAACGTTCACTGTAGGAAAAGGAAAGACCTATAGAACTCACTGGAAAATCAAGGAAGATGGTTGGTTCAACATGCAACACAGGCAGAATCTTAGTTTAGAAGGCTCGAAACATGAGAAATGTTGAGAACCTTCCCCAGGAGGCCCAAAAGGCCCCTCTTGAACCTGTGGAGCTCAACAAGAAGCACACTGGGGGACTTGTCTGCAGTTAATAAAGTTCCTCCCTGGAGCTAACTCTACGTGGGTCAAAATATTTCACCACCCAGGCATCCCCAGAACATAGCCCATTTGCCTGAGCAGGAAGTGTCTCGAAGGCACGGCCTGCCAGGCCACCACTAAGGAGGAGGTCCGATACAACCCTAATGCTGAAATGGCTGAATCTCTGAAGAAGCTCTCCTTGTCATGCCCTCGGTGGGCAGGATTGTCTTGTCCTGGCTATTCCCCCGTTCTGGAACAGGTGGTACTTAACTTCTGCTGACACACACGTGGGCCCCCGTGCGGGTGCCAGCGTGTCAGATTTTGTCTTTCCTACCTTCAGCCTCAGCTGCCAGGAGCTTTAATTCTCCCTTTTTTTTTTCCCTACTCTTGACACCAAGGCCCAAATGACTGCTAAGGAGCTATTTGCATTAAAGAGAACACAGAGGCTTGAGAGAATCTTGAATCGCAGGGTCAGGGACCTTCCCCAGTCTGCCTGCAGTCACACCACGTAGGCCTGCAGGTCGGGAACCTACTCATATGATCTTCCCCACAGGGTGCAATAATAACAATAATTAATAGCAGGCATTTCTATTCCAGGCACGATGCTAAGTGCTCTGCAAATACCACCTCATCTAATCACAAGACACAGGAGACTGCCCTTATTAAAAAGCTGTCACAAGCTGTTTGCCCTCCATTCAGGCTCTAAAGACACCAGTGAACATGCTGGAAGCCACATACTGCTCCCTTCATGTTCTTAAGACAAACAGTCTTAAGTGTGTCATCTTCAAAATGCCAGCTTGTGCAGTTCACAGATGTGTCCAGTTATAAAGCTTATGATTAACGAAATAGAAAAGCATTTCCAAAAACAAAGTAATGAAAACAAGCTCCCCTCTTCCAGAAGACATTGTCAACATCTGATTCTCTGGTCCTCTCTGGTTCCAGCAAGAAGCACTTCAGCCTTTACTAGCCTTCGCTCTGATGTATTGCAGTATCCACTGTTTATTCTTTATTATCTTCCATCATTTTCGGTGCCATCTGGTAGACACGAAACTGATGAAGATTAGTGTTCAGTGGGAGGAAACCAACAATTATTTATTTATCAACGCTAGGAGTGAAAAAAGAATCCATTTACTAATGATTCCTGCTTGAAGTGGAGGAGGCTTTCATCTCCCCAGGCCATCCCTGCTAGACCTCAGACTATTACTTTAGATGGCATTACTGACTTTAAGGAACAACCTGGACTGCCTATAAATCACCGCTTTTTGGCAGCCCTCTAGATCTATAAATGAGTCAGTGTAGCATTTATTACAATCAGTTAGCAAAGATCTTCTATCTTTTTGATGTACTAATCAATGATCGAACCCAATTATTTTTTTTACGCGATTAGTTATGCACTTTGTCCCGAATCCACAATTTTATTCCACCCCCCCGCCCCCGGTGGAGAGACGTAAGACAAATTTCTTGAAAAGAATATTCTTTTCTGCCTTGGACAGGTTGTGAGGATAAAGCTGATAGCCGAATGATTTCAGTCACCTAGTAACAGCTGCTTCCCTACCTTCAACTAAAACACATTGATTGCCGTGTTCTACTGCAGTCATAAATAGGAATTATTGATGCATGAACAATAAAACTAAACAAATAAAAAAAGAATCTGGCCAGGCACCAGTTTAGAACTGCAACGAAGAGCTGCTGTTTTGAGTTTGAACTTTAAAAGCACACCCAGGGGAGCCTAGTTGGCTCTGTAGGTAGAGTGTGTGACTCTTGATCTCAGGGCATTGAGTTCAAGCCCCACATGAGGCGTGGAGCCCACTTGAAAAATAAATAAGTAAATAAAAATAAAGGCCCAGTCAGCCTCACAATAAAAAATTTAGTAAAGAAAAAAAATTTAGTAAAGAAAATAGGCCATTATTCTACTCTCTGTGTTCTTTTAAAATAGATAATAGGGGACACTTATATAGCAAAGGACTATTCCAAATACCATAATCAACAGAAGGGTGGGTTTTAAAAATATTTTCTAAAACTGTTAATAAAATATAAAAATTTCTTTTAAAGATTTTATTTATTCATTTGACAGAGAGAGAGAGAGAGAGAGAGAGCACAAGCAGGGGGAGCAGCAGGCAGAGGGAGAAGCAGACTCCCCACTGATCAGGAAGCCCCACGCAGGGCTTGATCCCAGGACACTGGGATCATGACCTGAGCCAAAGGCAGACACTTAACTGACGGAGCCACCCAGGCACCCCTAAATCTAAAATTTTTAATGAAACTAAAAGACATATCTTCTGATTGGAACTTTAAGGTAGTAAAAAATTGGTCAGCATATATAAAGACAGTTTTGAAATCACCCCACTGCCCTAAAGTCTTTTTTAAGCATGTCTAATTAAATCACTACTTGGTTGAAAAGGACTTTGTAACCGATAATCTGAATGTTTCCATTAAACCTGTTAATAAAACTGTTAAAAGACCAGAAGCTTATAATTTCCACCACCTTAAAACTTCAACTAAAATCTTTTTTTTTTCTTTTTTTTAATCTGGCCTCTATGCTCAACATGGGGCTTGAACTCACAACTCTTGAGATTAGGAGTCACATGCTCCACTGACTGAGCCAGCCAGTTGCCCATAGAATCTGTCTTTAAGGAAAATTTGCCTAGTCCGAGCTGATTAATAATGGTGTTAATAGGGAAAGAGGGCAGAGTATGGTGTTTGGAGTTAGAAGTGTTGGGTTGAATTCATGTCTCCAAGTTAGTTTTTGTTTCCTGCTTAATTTAATCATCTGTTCATGATAAAATGATTTATCATCGGGAGGCTGAGACCAGAAGATCATACATGTCTTGTATTTACTAGGAAGAAATGAGTAACACAGAATATGGCCATTGAGCCTCTTGCTCTGGGCATGGTAACTGACTGGATAGTCAACATGGAAAGCCATCTGTGTCTGCTTCAGCTAAGGCTTAAGCCAAAGTTCAAGTACTAATCCTATCTCCTCCCGCCCCCGCAAACTAAAAGACATCCAGAGAGCTGCTAGAGTAATACTTTCCACTACTTATTTTAATTTTTTAAAATCATTCTTAAAGATTTTATTTATTTATTTATTTATTTGACAGAAACAGATTGAGTACAAACAGGGGGAGCAAAGCGGCAGAGGGAGAGCCAGGCTCCTTGGTGAGCAGGGAGCCCAATGAAGGGCTCCATCCCAGGATCCTGGGATCATGACCTGAACTGAAGGCAGATGCTTAACCACCTGAGCCACCCAGGCACTCACACTAGTCATTTTTTAAAATAAATGGAATGTGGTGTCCCGATATTTTGTCATTATGCCCTACTACCCATACACAAATATTAGCAAGTGTCTCCCATGGTGCCCTGTGTTGAGGCTTTGGGTCTCAATCTGGTGACCTCTTTAATCTGATGACCACTTCATGTTAGAAGGCTTATGTGGAATTTCTCCTCTCAGCTTCCTCCTCCCATGCCCATCCTAAAAAATAGGAAGAAGTTGTGCTGATTTTTTCATCCTCTAGGATACTCACTGTCATTATTAATAGACATCAGATACATTATAACTTGTAACTAGGTCTCTCAAACCATTAGGTTTGGGAATTAGTGGGAATTAGATGAAACATAAAATACACTAACAGCTCAATCGGAGCTGAACAATTTGAGATTTTATAAATTATGGCTTACTGCTATCTTGTTTCTTTTTTTTTTTTTTAAATTTTATTTATTTGACAGAGAGAAACACAGCCAGAGGGGGAACACAAGCAGGGGGAGTGAGAGAGGGAGAAGCAGGCTTCCTGTCGAGCAGGGAGCCCGATGTGGGACTCGATCCCGGGTCTCCGGGATCATGACCTGAGCTGAAGGCAGTCGCTCAACCGACTGAGCCACCGAGGCGCCCCTGCTATCTTGTTTCTAAAATCCAAATCTTTTTTTTTTTTTTTTTAAAGATTTTATTTATTTGACAGAGAGAAACACAGCCAGAGAGGGAACACAAGCAGGGGGAGTGAGAGAGGGAGAAGCAGGCTTCCCGCCGAGCAGGCAGCCCGATGTGGGACTCGATCCCGGGTCTCCAGGATCATGACCTGAGCCGAAGGCAGTGGCTTAACCAACTGAGCCACCC
>PITA01000778.1:89406-140434 GCA_004023965.1 Spilogale gracilis | reverse complement strand
CCAAATCTTTTAACCAAGTTGTATATCACTCTTTGATCAGAGATACTTGGAACTGAAAATCAACTTGCTGAGCTTAACTTTGTAGCTTGAAGCTATGACATTCAGCAAATTTAGAAAATGCAAATTTATGGATGGGTTTTCTTTATTGATGACTCCTAATAGGGCCTATAATGAAGAGAAAAACCTTTAGCAATAATTACCTACTTAATTGCTATATAAATAGGGTAATTTTTGAATTTCTAACTGTCTTCCCTGTTAAACCTTAATGTCAAAACAAATTGTCTTAGGCAGTAGAAAGTGCATTTCCTTATATGTAGATATAATTTATATTAGCTGCAAGCACTTTCCTCTCTTATTTGTAGACTAACCTCTCCCAGCTTCTTGTATAAATATGAAAATACCTCTGCACCAAGCAATTAATAAAAAAGGATTCTTATATTCGTGATTTGAATCTAGACTGTCCTCAAAGTTACTATTAGAAGTCAGGTTTGAGGCATGCCTGCCGGCTCTGTCACAACAGCTCATGATTCTTGATCTGTGGGTTGGAGTTTGAACCCCACATGGGGTATAGAGATTACTTAAATAAACAAACCCTTAAAAAAAAAGTGAGGTTTAAATCTGGGGAAATTCCCTTAACTTTTCTGATTTTCCCATAACAGTTTGCTTCAAAAGATGGAGTGGTCTTTTAAAGTGAGTAACATTGGGGTGCCTGGGTGGCTCAGTTGGTTAAACATCTACCTGCAGCTTAGGTCATAATCCCAGGGTCCTGGGATGGAGCCCCACATCAAGCTCCCTGGTCAGCAGGGAGCCTGATTCTGCCCCTCTCCCTCTGCCCTTTCCAACCGTTATGCGTGCTCTCTCTCTCTCAAATAAAATCTATAAAAATAAATAAATAAAATTTAAAAAATTAAGTAATATCATAGAAGAATTGAGCTTTCTTAATATAATCAGCTAAATCATTACTGTACCTGCTCTAATTTAGATGGACTATCCTTGTCCTTTGACAGTGGATACCTCCACATAGAATTAGAGGGTGAAAAAAAAAAAAAGAAAAAGAATTAGAGGGTGGAGGGAATAAACCAGTAATCAAGGGATTTGTACACTTGCCTTGTCTTCTTCGTATCCCCAGGAATGATTTCTGGCACCGAGACCAGCCGGTATATCTGGATGTGGACCCCTGTCTTCTTCCCTGTGTCTTCCTAACACTGTTGAACTAAAGGGGAGGTGAATCAGTGAATTCTCAAGCCACGGATTGTCTTTATCCCTGTCTTAATTGTGGTGTCAGGCCTCTGCGATGTTCTCCTAAGCCAGTGGGTCCTGGGCTGACCTTGCTTTCTAAAACTCTGAGAACAACCCCGGTAGCAGCTCTGTCCTCCTTGCATCCCTCAAATAACATGTAGCCCTGCTGCTTCAGCTCCTCTCTGCCTCCCTCAGGGTGGGCATAATAAAACATGCAAATAATCATAAGCATCGTGTGAGAAGTTTCGTTTAAAAATTATCTGCCATTTCAGAGACGTAAAAAGGCACCATGGCGAAAAGTTTAATCTTGTACGTTGGAGCGTTAGAACTCTGCCTCAGAGTCTAGCTGCATGGTGTAGATTTTTAAATGTTAATGTTTTGTTTTATCCCCAGCTCTCGTGGTAGCCGTTCTGCGCTTCATACAACTGAAACCCAAGGTTTTAAATCCATGGCTGAATGTTAGTGGATTGGTGGCACTCTGTCTGGCTTCCTTTGGAATGACCTTACTTGGTAATTTTCAGGTACTCATTTGGCCTTTTTCACCTCCTTCTCCCCCTTCGCCTAGAGGATGGTCATAGCCACTGGTTCTGCACAAATCTTTTCAATAATGCTAATCATGCTTCCGAATAAGCGCAGGTCTTCTACCACCCAGTCCTTCTGGTCTTCGGCCCCATGTGCCTGTGTTCTCGTGGCACATGTGACGGGGCTCCCTCTGCGCTGGGAGGACAGCACAGCTATGGGGAGAAGTAGCCTCTCTGATCGTTGGGTAACTTTTACAAAGGATTTCGAAGTGCTTTACTCTTTTTTTCAGAGCAAATTGTCTCCTAATGGAACTCTCTAGAAAACTAATAGGATCATGGCCTTTCTAAAATTAAACACTGAACATCCTTTTTGGATGAAAGCTCACATTTCATATGAGCAAGCTCATGTGGGACTCAAGTTTGAAAACCCAGAATTTCTCTAGAGCACCTAGGACTTGTATAAAGATCTAATAATGCTAACTCTTCTTCCTAGACATTTAGAAACCCAAGGTCACAACATTTAAGAATAAGTTGTCTAGGGGGCGCCTGGGTGGCTCTTGATCTTGGCTCAAGTGTTGATCTCAGAGTCATGAATTCAAGCCCCATGCTGGGCTCCACGCTGGGTACAGCACCTATTTAAAAAAAAAAAAAATCCCTTGCCAATATCATCATCTGCCTCTTGACTCAAACAACTCCATTTGTAAGACTGACGAGGAACCCCCCTCCACCGGAACAACCTGCACCGGAACAGTGGTTGTATGATTGCCCATGACTCCATTCCCTTCACACCATCCTCCAACCTGTGCTTTATACCCTGGTAAGAAACTTCCTCCATCCTGACACCTCTCCTTATCTGTGGGGTGAAATCCAAATGGCACAGGCAAAAAATACGGTAGTGGATTTTCCAAGACTGTCTTTCTTTTCACCCCTCAGTGCTGATAATTCATTATACCAGGAAAACTCATTGCCCAGTATTTCGCCTGGCACAGATGGGCAGTGGAATAATGAGTTTTGAATCAATGGGTCATTTGACAGAAAGGCAATCCCACTCGTTGTCCTACTACTCTAGGTCCTGTCCCAAATCAAGCCAGACTCACTGAGTGGCTGCTGCCTGTCTATGCTGCAGGGGCTTGCGTGTTGGCTGGCAGATGCTCACTAACAATTCTCTGAACCAGGGCCTGGATGGAAGTTACTGAGTAGAACTTTTGGTCTTTCCTTAAGTCAAAAGATTGGGTTGGTCTGGTGAACCACAGATACTCAAAACCATGAACGATGACATGACATACAAAGAACACTTTCTTGAATATCTACAGAGAATACACAGGAAACAACACTTTTTTGACTGTGAAGAAACCAAGTGGCTAGCATATGAGATGGGGGACACTTTTCCATCTGTACTTCATAATTTTTTGAAGTTTGAACCATGTAATTATATAATCTATTTTTTAAATTAAGTTTAAAATAATAAATGAATAGACTGCATATAGAATGGAAAACCAATTTCCTAGAAGTAAAATTTAATTTGAGGAATTGTTATTTAAAGTAAGATCTGGAGTGCATGGGTGGCTCAGTCAGTTAAGCGTTTGCCTTCAGCTCAGGTCATGATCCCAAGATCTTGGGATCAAGCCCCACATTGGGCTCCTTGCTCAGCAGGGAGCCTTCTTCTCTCTCTGCCCGCCCCCCCCACCTCATGATCTCTCTAACAAATAAATAAAATCTTTAAAAAATAAACACAGGAAAAAATAATATATAAATAAATATAAAGATTTGAAAATATATCTTTTGAGCTAAAAAGGAAGAGGAAAAATACTACAGCCAAAAACAATAGAAAAAATTGCAAAGAGAAAGCAATATTAATTTGATGCAACCATTATTCTCACAGCAATGTCTCCCAGCTCAGCAGGAAGCCTGCTTCTCCCTCTCACACTCCCCTTGCTTGTGTTCCCTTT
Source organism: Spilogale gracilis (assembly GCA_004023965.1). Lineage (NCBI taxonomy): Eukaryota > Metazoa > Chordata > Mammalia > Carnivora > Mephitidae > Spilogale > Spilogale gracilis. The sequence goes on along the minus strand of PITA01000778.1, from coordinate 136,725 downwards.
CTTACTGTCTCTATGTCAAATAAATAAAAAAAAATCTTTTACATATATATGTAAAAATATAGGGGCGCCTGGGTGGCTCAGTTGGTTGGGCGACTGCCTTCGGCTCAGGTCATGATCCTGGAGACCCAGGATCGAGCCCCACATCGGGCTCCCTGCTCGGCGGGAAGCCTGCTTCTCCCTCTCTCACTCCCCCTGCTTGTGTCCCCTCTCTGGCTGTGTTTCTCTCTGTCAAATAAATAAAATCTTTAAAAAAAAAAAAATATATATATATATATATATAATTGCTAAAGATGTTTTAAGGACCAGTATATATCAGTGTGTATATAAATAAATATATATATATATATTTAAGATTATTATTTATTTATGTATTTGAGATATAGAGGGCACCAGCAGGGGGCAGGGGAGACAGAAAGCAGGCTCCCCGCTGAGCTGGGAGCCTAACATGGGGCTCAATCCCAGGATCCTGAGATCATGACCAGAGCAGAAGGCAGACATTCAACCGACTGAGCCACCCAGGTACCCTGTCACCACTATATTTTAAAAAAAAGTGACCAGTATATTTTTTGACATCAGTAGGCAGTGATTTGGAAAGTTTGTCTTTAACCCTCAAAACGAAATAACACAAATGGTTCTCCTTTAACCTTTAACTCTATAGAAGCTTTGACCAGGAATCTTCAAACACTAAAGCCCTATAATGGATTGATAAATGGAAAAGGCTATTAGGTGGCAATTTTATTATAAAAAGAAAATTAAACAAAATGCCACTTTTGTAGGAGTAAGTTTTGTTAGTTGTCTATGTCAGTAACATCTTGACCCATGTGTCCTCTTAGATCAGTAAATATGCAGCGAGACCCTGGGTCTCATTTCTTAGTCTGGAAAACAAAGTTTGACGCGTGTATTTGTAGAAACTAACATTTCCCTTTTTGCTGTAACTGTTTTTCTTTTGCTTTTTCCCACTTTTCTGGAAAACAAATTCAAGAAATAATTACCACTGCCTGAATGGTTATTCTAAACAAATATTTTGAGGTCTGCGGGTACCATTTATTTCCCTTTCCCCTCTCAGAGTTCAGACCATTTGAGAACAGACACAAAGAACCAGTGAAGACGAAGGACTAGATCTACTCTTTCCAAAATCTGTCATCCCGTTATTATCCCTTTACCTATTTTTTCTCTCTCCGGTGTTCCATTCGCCAGTATGTCTTTTCTAAATGGGCCTCCTTGTCATTATCTGTTCATCCCTTAGCTCACAAATGATGAAGAAATCCACAACGTTGGAACTTCCTTGACCTTTGGATTTGGCACGTTGACCTGCTGGATCCAGGCTGCGTTAACACTCAAAGTCAACATCAAGAATGAAGGGCGGAAAGTTGGAATTCCGCGAGTTATTCTCTCAGCATCTATCACTCTCTGTGTGGTCCTCTGTATCCTTTGAATGTGAAGAGAAGGTTCTTTGACAGCGAGAGTAAAACAGACACGTAGATGAGAAATTCGCCATTTCCGATTGGTTAGGTTATTGGTTAGATTATCTAAGACTCTTAGACAAAAGATAACAGTAATGGATATAAAAACAAAAACTCTCAGTCCTATTTTCTATGCCAAAGAGGAGATGGAGTACTAAAGATAAAACACGCACTGCCTTCTCAAAATTGTTTCTCTCTGTAGGAATGGTGTTCCTTACCATTAATGATGTAAAAGCTTCCCTTGAAGAAAAGCACAGAATGCATAACGAAAATGGTCATTGTTTTTCCCTTATATCTTAAAAACAAAAAAGTTAATTCGTGACTTTATTAAGGGCCGCGTTACTTTGTGTAATTTAATTTGCAAAGAAGAACGTGGTCGACCTCCTGTGTCACACCCTGGAATTCCACTCACCACTCAGTAACAGAGAAACCCGGAAGAGCGTAACCCCTAACACATCCCGCGAGACTAGTCCCGGAGGGAGCACGGTGACCCCACCTACCGGTAGCGTGGCCCAATAGAAGCATGCCAGTTCCAGTGCGACCAATCAGATCAGCCACTCGGTCCGTGGAGCGCAGTGATCTAAGTGTTCACTGCAATAGGTCCTCCTCGGAAACCGGAGGGGAAGGGAATTCCTAGGTGGTAGAGTGTATTTTCGGCCGTGTAATTTGCCAACATTTATTAGGCACTATGTGCTAGGCGTTATTCTAAACACTTTAAAGGTATCCACTCTTTTAATCCTCATTTAACAAGAATAGTAAGGACAGATAATTTACCCAAGATCACACTCTGTATGCTGTGATTTCGACCTAGACCCAGGCACAGTCTGAACTCTTCACCATCACAGCCTCTCGCCTTGGAGACAGTGGCTTTTTAAAGTACAAAATGTCTCGTTCAGAGATGTTCAGAGACTGGAGTCTTTTGGGTCTTTATTTCTTCTTTACTAACTGCCAACCATTTCATTGGGTTTTTTTTGTTTTGTTTTGTTTTTTTAGTTCTGCAGCACCTTAGAGAACAATTAAGGATTAAGGACTGGAGAATCGAGCCAAAAATCGTGCTTACGGCTAGCCACTTGATAAAATATTTTATGAATAAAAAGATCAGAATGCTGCCCGTATGAGAGATGAAAATTTATCCCTTCCCCACCAACTCAAGCACTAATATTGCTTTGCCAGCATTTTGAGCCCTCAGTCAGAAGAGTATGTACAGACTTTAAATTATTTTGCGTTTCCGGCATATACCAAGCAATCCTGACCCGTGTTGTTCCTGAGCATTTGGAACTCTGTCTGGGTTTCCAGGTGAATGGATCCAGGCTTTCTCAGGAGAGCAGAGTGTGGCTAAACTAGTTACACTGTACTCTGCTCTCTGAAGATTTCCCCCAAATTTTAAGTGTAAGGTTCAGAAGATAGAGCTAATTCCAAGGGAGCATTTCTGGTTTTTCTTAAAGAATGTATTCAGACTTTGGCCCCCTGGCTTTTTACTAAAGCGTGCTTTGAAACCTTCCCAGCTCCTACCTCGTGTATACTGGTGTGTGTGCATGTACACTCCATATAGATTCAGACATGAGTCTCACTTATTGTTTTAATAGTGAAAACTAGACAAAGGAAAAGGGGCCACTTACGCATTATTAGTAGCACTGCAGAGACAAAGCTTCGATGTAGATAATTGGTGATTTGATATGTGCAAAACTGTTTCTGCAGATAGAATGATGACTATCACATGCAGTGATTTTTTTTTTTAAGATTTTTATTTATTTGACAGAAACACAGCTAGAGAGGGAACACAAGCAGGGGGAGTGAGTGAGGGGGAAGCAGGCTTCCCGCCCAGTAGGGAGCTCAATGTGGGGCTTGATCCCAGGACTCCAGGATCATGACCTGAGCTGAAGGCAGATGCCGAACACCTGAGCCACCCAGGTGACCTACATGCAGTGATTTTTAAAAAGATAATTTTATTTTTCTGGCAGATTAATTTTTTTTGGAATTTTAATCCTCTGGCTAATCTCACAGATGATTAGGCAGCGGTAGAGCTGCCTGCTTGGCTCTGGAGTAACGGAGTCCTTGCATTTGAATTCCAGCTCTACCAGTTAATACCTCTGTGATGTCAGGCAAGTTACTTAATCATTTGGACTCAGTTTCCCTATTTTTAAATGAACCGATGATAATCGGATTGCTGTGAGGATTAAGTTAGCTTTTTCATGCAAGCCCCTAGACGCCTGTCCCGCACAAAGGAAGAGCTCAGTAATGTGACTTCCTATTATTCATGCAAGTGATGTGTTCAGCAAGCTGTCAAGCTAAGTTCTGCTGATGAGGGGGGAGAGTGAGAATTTTGTCACCTGTCCCTGTCCAAAAGAGAGCCCAGTGTTAATGTGGCTGCTGGGGTACTTTCCTTGACTGCTGCTCCCCAGATTTCATCCTCATGGCCCAAGGCATTCACATGCATGCAGCCAGGGTCCAGTGGGGTCTGGTCATGTGCTTCCTGTCTTACTTTGGCACCTTTGCCGTGGAGTTCCGGCATTACCGTTACGAGATTGTTTGTTCCGAGTACCAGGAGAATTTCCTAAGCTTCTCTGAGAGCCTATCTGAAGCTTCCGAATATCAAACCGACCAGGTGTAGCCTATCAGCGGTTCCTTGCCGGCGAGGTGGGCGTGATGGGGGAGGAGCCGGAAGAACACGCCCACAGGACTTGGTACAGAACCTTATCGCACATTTTCCACCCACACGTTCATGGCCACATCTGCCAAATGAGCTTTTCAGGGCAAGTTATTTCTTTAATGAAAAAGCACAAGCCCTTATGTGTCAAAATACATGCTGTTACACTGAAAATATATGCACGACAGAGCAAGAAGCTTGTGCATGATCACTTCTCTTTTCCCTCTCTCTCCCAGTACTCCCTGCTCTTCTCATTCTCTTCACATATTTCAAACATCGTGATCACCCTACCATAGAGTAGGGCCGGCCAAATGTAACATGGGAATAATGCCAACTCCCAAAGTTGCCTTTGGATCCAAAGGACTTGGAACCAGCTCATGAGGAAGTTCTGAATCTGGCACTCCTACTCTTGAACAGACTGAGTATCATCTAATTGGATGGAAACTTCAGTAATGTGACCCTCCTTAACCTGTGGAAAGGCGTGGGGTCTAGAACTTCTGCATAAAAACTCCCTTCTTCATCATTGCTCAGTGGTCGGCTGTGTGGAGTCAATGGGAGGAATATGCTACAAGCCCATCACCCTGATTTGGACTTTACTGTGACTGAGAAGTATTTCCAAATGTGAATATTTGTAGGGGCGAGGTCTGCAGGCATGGAGAAGATGGGGGCAGTGAGTGTATGGTGTCGTTTTTGCTTCCGTGGTATGCTATGTACGGCTTTTCTTTTATATTTAGTTTGCCTTCTTTTTTTCTTTAAGTAACTACCATGGGTCTCTCAAGGCCTCATGGGCAAAGAAGATGTAGGCCAAATGCAGGAGCTGAGCTTGTTTTGGGTTCAACCATGATAGAAATATAAGAAAAAAAAAGGGGGTGACCTGCAGGCTTCATTTGCTGCTTTTTTGTTCAAAGCTAAGAAAATGTTCACAGAAAAGCACAAAGAAATATTTGTGGAGGTAATAAAAAGAGCTCCTGCTGGACATTTATAAAAGGAATCTTAGAGCATCTTGTTACAAGTCCAGATCAAGGGAGAGCTTCTTAATATGTATCTATAGCTCAAATTTAGTATTTGCTGTGTGTGGGGCGGGGTGGCTTAAGGGCTTTTTCATACTTGGAATTTGTAGAAACCAACTAAACGATCACTTCCCTCCCTCTCCCCCCCCAAAACTGGCATGGCTGACCCCCTACTGCCCAACATACACTTTCCACCTGCGAAGAGTTTAGAATGCAAAACATAGGCGAACGCTTTTGAGGCTGTGCTTCTTAAAGAGCAGAATTCTAACTTCAGAATGCTCTGGAGTGGGCACCTGGGTGGCTCAGTGGGTTAAAGCCTCTGCCTTCAGCTCAGGTCATGATCTCAGGGTCCTGAGATCGAGGCCCACATCGTCGGGCTCTCTGTTCAGCAGGGAGCCTGTTTCCTCCGCTCTCTCTGCCTACTTGTGATCTCTCTCTCTCTCTCTGTCAAATAAATAAATAAAATCTTAAAAAAAAAAAAAAGCCCTGGAGTGGGCCACATTGACAGACCTTCCATGAGTGCACTTTGTGTGTCCCCAAATGTACTTCACAGGAGCCTGGGACCTCATGGAATATAATGTGAAAAACATTGTTTTTTAATTCAACCCAAACTCAGATTCTTGAGGAAGGGGTCAGTGACTTCTCATCTCTGTATTTCTCTCTGCCTCTCAGCACAGTGCCTGGCACATATAGGTGCTCAACACATGTCTATTAAATAGGATTACTGGTAATTTAAGTGCAGGAGAAAGGAGTATCGAAAGAGTCAAAGAAGAGAGAACAGATGACTGTTTCAAGCAAGACAGGAATGGAAGAAATCCTAGAGTAGGATCAGATAAGGGTGAGAACACCTACAAGTGACAGGTGAAATGTGAGGGGGAAAAAATCAAGCAGAGAGCATTCTCCTAGGAAAAAGGCATCTGACTGTAAATAGTCCAGGGTGACATTTATTATTTTTGAATACTGCTTTTGGGTTTGTTTTTTCATTTTTATATTTTAAAAATTTTATCAGAAACAAAGATTTATGAAGTTTTCTTTTACTCTACACAATCCAAATTCAACAGCTTTTGGTGATGCACTGTACACTTTCTTAAGAGTATATCTAAATAGCACATTTTAGCAGAATCAAGCAATGACTAGCATTATTCATTGGGATCTGACCACTAAATAAAATTCTTTTATGCAGAATTATGATTTGTCTCTGATACTAACATTTCTTCTGTAATATTGAAGCATGTGTAAAGTCCATCAGATATTCCATCAAAAATATACTTCAGTGGGACACCTAGATAGCTCAGTTAAGCCTCGGACTCTTGGTTTCCCCTCAGGTCATGATCTCAGGGTTGTGGGATCGAGACCCTGCTGCACCGCTCTGTGCTCAGCGAGGAGTTGGCTTGAGGTTTTCTCTCTCTCCCTCTGGCCTCCCCCTACTGACATGTGCCAAAACAACAACAACCCAGAAGGGGCGCCTGGGGGGCTCAGTCGGTTAAGCACCTGCCTTCAGCTCAGGTTATGATCCCAGGGTCGTGGGGTTGAGCCCTGCACCAGGTTCCCTGCCCAATGGGGAGCCTGCCTCTCCCCACCCTCGTGCTCTCTCTGCTCTATCTCTCTCAAATAAATAAATAAAATCTCTAAAAAGCACCAGGAAATCTACTTCAGCGTTCTGTTGGTAGCACATCTCTAGGATATTTTCCAATGCCCAGAGCCAATTCTCTGATTCTCCAGACACCAACCAGATGTCCTGCAATTCAGTTCAATTCTAACACTACCCAGAGTGATCGTCAGTCCCACAAGACTGCCCTCACTTGAGATGCCAGTCCCAAGGACTGGGTCTCAGGTTACCCACATTTCAGTCCAACTGACTATGAAATTGGTGGGGAAGAGGGTGTCCCACAACCCCCTCCCTTTTTAAGTTAGACAATTTGCGAGAATGGCTCCCAGAACTCCGGAAAGCACTACTTCCATATGCCTGCTTGTTATAAAGGGTATAACTCAAAATCCACCAAATGAAAGCAGCAGGGCAAGGAAAGGGAGGGATTTGGGGGCATCCATCTCCCCCAAATTTCCATGTGTTACCAACCCAGAAGCTCTCTTAATCTCTCTGCAAGAGTTTATAGGCTCAATTTTCAGCAACCCCTCCACCCTACACACACACACACACACACACACACACACACACACACACACACACACACACACACCTGCTTCTGGAGGTTGGGCAAGAGGTCTAATCCCTTGGTCTTTCTGGTGACTAGCTCAGTCCTGAGGCTATCTGGGGGCCCCTCCCTAAGTGACCTCATTAGCATAAAATTGGGCTTATGATGAATAACACAAGTCACTCCTGTCACTCAGGAAATTTCAAGAGTTTTAGCAGCTCTGTGGCAGGAACCTGGGACAAAGACCCAATATATTTTTGTATAAGGCCACACGTATAAATGAAGATGAACTTCCCAGGAGTTAAGAACCACAGGATTGGGCGCCTGGGTGGCTCAGTGGGTTAAAGCCTCTGCCTTCAGCTCAGGTCATGATCTCAGGGTCCTGGAATCCAGGCCCGCCTCAGCTCTCTGCTCAGCAGGGAGCCTGCTTCCTCCTCTTTCTCTGCCTGCCTCTCCGCCTACTTGTGATCTCACTCTCTCTGTCAAGTAAATAAATAAACTCTTAAAAAAAAATGTTCCCAGGTACCTGGCTGGCTCAGTTGGTACAGTATGAAACTCTTGATCTCAGGGTCATGAGTTCAAGCCCCATGGTGGATATAGAGATTACTTTAAAAAGAAAAGAAAAGATTTAAAGAAAGTCCCTATTTGCTATCTCCAGTCCCTCTCTCCCAATTCTCCCTTGATCTCAGTCCAATCATTGGAGCTCTCGTTCCTACCACTTTGTGGAACCGCTATACTCATTCTCCGGGGACCTTGTGATGTTACATACAATGGTTAGTTCTTTCATGACCTTATCTAGACCCATAAGCAGGACCTCACGATTTGATCGATCCCTTCCCCTTCTCTGCTTAAAATGTTTTCATCACTTGGCCTCCAGAGATCATTCCCTCTTCATTTGCCTCCTGCTTCATTGTCCATGCCTCTGCCTCCTTTGCTGGGTCTTCTCCCTGACATCTTGACATTGGAGTGCCCCATTGCCTCAATCCTTGGAACTCTTCCTTCCAATCTACACCCACTCTGTTGGTGACTTCATCTAGTCTTTTTGTTCTAAATCCTGCCACATGCAGACCTCTTCCAATTCACCAGCTCAGACTTTTTCCTGGATATTCAACTAAATTGTGACATCTCCACTTGTCATCTCAAGTTTAATAAGTCCTAATCTTTAAAGTCATTCCTCCTAGAGTCTTCCCATCTAAGTTAAGGACAACTCATCTTTCAGTTGCTCAGACTGAAACCTTAAAGTAATCTTAAAGTCTCTCTTTTCTCTCTCACACCCCACATTTGTCAGCAAATCTAATCTGCTCTATCTTCAAATTATTCTAGAATTCATACACTGCTACCCTCTGGTCCAGGCAACTTCCATCTCTCATGGACTTCTCTAATAGCCTATAAAAACTCTTCTCTCTGTTTCTATCATTTGCTCCCTTCAGACTGTCCTCAACACGGCAAAATGGTCTTGTTAAAAGCTAAATGAGATCATCATCACCTCCCTACTTAAAACTCTCCAATGGCTTCTCTTGTACTTAGATTTAAAACCCCAAGCACTAAACTGCCCTGCAAGGGCCGGGAAGACCTGTCTCTCCACCTTCCATTCTATTCCATTCTCTCTGCTTCTTTAGGTTCCCCAATACCAGCATGCTCTGACCTCAGGGCTTTTGCACTTGCTGAAACCTCCGCCCTGGATGATCTTCCACAAGATACTTAACGTCTCTCACCTTCTTCACCACCTCCACAGTCACCTTCTCATCAGAGGCCTACCTGACCCCTAAAACTCAAGCCCCCTCAAGCCCAAACCAACACGACTGCTCTTTACAGCTTTATCCTGCTTGATCGCATTTTGTAAACATGGTCCTCTGATTAGTTAAAATTCTAACATGCATTACACTGTCTTACACGGTTTACTTTAGTTCATTATCTCATTCTCTCCACCCTCAAAATGCAAGCTTCATAAGGGCACAGATTTTTTTTTTCTTTCTCTTTTTTTTTTTTAAGGCAGAGATTTTTGCCTGCTTTATACCTGAGGCAGAGGAAGGCCTGGACTCGGATCCCCTCAACCCTAACCACCAAACCACCCAAACCCAGCATTTTCTACAATAGCTAAAACTCTCTGCTCCTTGAATAGTGTATCTTGCAGGAATGTGAAAGGAGGATGCTCACTGAAAGAAGGGATGGCAAAGACTGGTGAAGACTGGACCAAACCCATCTGTGCCAAGATAGATCCCAGTGCTGAACTTTGACCTACTTCCTCCCTCATTATAATACTAAAACTCATGCCCAGGGTGCAGAGGCGACATGTGAGAGAGATACACAATGCATGTGTGTCCACTGTGCCTGCATGCCCAACGTCCTGTATCTCCCTGCCCAAACATGCTTAGACATCCCCTGTTTTCTACCTCACCCCGCTGAAAACCTTCCCCAGCCTTTGGTCTGAGAGTCAGCCTTTAGGACACTTCCCCCTTACGCTGTCTTCCTTGTGCAAAAGTCCTAATAAAAGCCTCGCCTGGAATTCCCTTTTGGTTTCCTGTCAGTTTCTGTGGCTTAGAGAGCCCAAGGACCTTAGTCTGTCACACACCTGGAACCTCAGGCAGTGCCCAGCACAGAGTTAAGTGCTTCATAAATACTTCCATAATAAATGACTGCTAGTGCCTCTCTTTTCCTTTTTTCTCTCCTTTTTAAAGATTTAATCTCTTACGTGCGATCTCTGGGCACCTGAGTGGCTCAGTGGGTTAAGCGTTGCACTTGCTTTTGAATCTGGTCATGATCTCAGGGCTGGGAGATGGAGCCTCCTGTGGGCTCTGCACTGGGCCTGGGGCCTGCAGAAGATTCTCTCTCTCTCTCCCTCTGCCCCTCCCCCTCCTGCTCGCACAGTGTCGTGTCCTCCACCCCCCCCCCAAAATGTGAGCTGCTCAACATTCAAGGCATTTAGGAAATAATGGTAATGTAGTGAGATTTCAGGGGGTGCAATTGTTCTGCTTCTCACAGCAAATAGCTTTCTGTGCCTTGAGGAAGTTCTAGATTATAAAAAGGGTTATTTCTTATGATGTCTGCTGTAACTAGTACATGTTAAAGACCCATGTTCTAAACAGGGCCTGAAATGATCCTATACAAACTCCGTCAGTACCTGACTTCCTCTTGTGTAGCTTCAAAAATAAAATACTGGGGGTAACCGGGTCCTTACCAGATGAAAACAGCATTTTTTCATGTTTTTAAAGTAAAGACGCTGAGCTGACCCTGTGGGCTACATTCAGATTTTTTAATTTAACTCATAAAAACTTTCCCTACAAATGCTGCTTGGGTTGGGACAAAGAAAAAGCCGGTAAGTTGTGATATGAGTATCTCTGGAGAAAGCATGAAGGGATTTATTTAACAGTCAACAGTAGAATACTATCTAATGCCACTAGACTTCTGTAAGTCAAACTTTTTTTTTTTTTAAAGATTTTATTTATTTGACAGAGAGAAACACAGCCAGAGAGGGAACACGAGCAAGGGGAGTGAGAGAGGGAGAAGCAGGCTTCCCGCCAAGCAGGGAGCCCGATGTGGGACTTGATCCCGGGTCTCCGGGATCATGACCTGAGCTGAAGGCAGTCGCTTAACCAACTGAGCCACCCAGGTGTCCCTGTAAGTCAAACTTAGCTTTGTAGCCAGGGACAGTAAAGAGCCGGAGGATAAGAGCTTGGACCCAACACACAGCAAAGCCGGCTGAGGACTAGCAGTACCAGAGACAGATTGAGTGGCTCGCCTTTTGCTCTGCCCTGGTAGGAGAGAGTGGTCTCAAAGTATAGGGGGCTTCCCTCTCATATGGAGAATTCTGTTAGGGATGGGAAGGAAGAAACCAATTCCTGTGGAAAAAGATAATGGGTATAACTTGTTGCCTCTGTCAGGAGGGCAAAGGGAAAGGAAAAAATGAGACACCTTGGGGTTCCAGGCCTGGGTGTTTGGGAAGAAGAAGACACTTGCAAAGTCTAGCCGAACAAGAGATGCCACTGTCTGGAGGAGGCGAGGGCTGAGGAATGAGATCATCTCCACGCTCCTGACGGCTGCTTCGGCACAGCCCTTCCCAGCCCAGCTCTACTGACAGGGAGGAAAAAGTCGGCCCTGCGTGGCACCGTCTAATTCACCGGGTGACTGTTGCAGTTACCGTGGCTGTCGAGCAAGTCACCAGAAAATGCAGCAGCATAAAATCACCACGCTTGCAGAGGCCAGGGGTCAGAAATTCCGACCGGGCCTGGCCGAGACCGCTCGTTTCTGCTCCATGAAGTCTGGGTCTCAGCAGGAGGACTTGATGGCTGATGCAATCTGAGCGCTGGTTTATTCCTATGTCTGAAGACTGAGGCTGGCCGTCAGTCTGGGGCCCTAGCTCCTCTCATCCTGGTCTCTCCACGTGGGTGAATTTGGGTTCCCTCACAGCATGGAAGCTGGCTTCCCCAGAGCCAGTATTCTGACCCCAGCTCCTGCAGAAAGGATATGGCAGCCGGAGCCGTTTTATAACCTAGCCTGGACAGTCAGAGCAACCCCTGCTGTCCTGGCTGGAGCAGTCATAAGCAACCCCTCTCCCAGACTCAAGGCGGGAGAACACAGGCCCCTGCCTCCTGGTGGAAGGGGTATCACAGTCCTGGGGTGAAGATAGCAGGTGGGAGGACAGCAGTGAAAATGGAGGAGTAAGGAACGCCCAAGTCCTTCCCTCCACAACACCAACATGCACAACACTGGCAAAAACTGCCAAGGCAACTCTCTCAGAATTCTGGAAACTAAGTAACAGCTCGCAGCAAGGAAGAGGATGCCCACTCAAGAAAGACTGTCCAGAAAAGCAGAGCTTTGTGGTGATTTAGCTTATCCTCGTCTCCTGCCAGGCGCCCAGCTCAGTGGTGGCCTTGACAGTAATAGCCTGTATTTGAGGCAGGAAAAAGTACTAGGAGAAGAATGGGTCTTATTCACTAGGAATGATGCTTTTCAACTATGTATCAATCAGCCTGGGCAGCTACAACAAAATACCACAACTGGGGTTTTAAACAACAGAATTTTGTTTTCTCACCCTCTGGAGGCTGAGAAGTCCAGGAACGAGGTTCTGGCTGCTTTGATTTTTGGTGAGGGCTCCCTGTTGGGTCTCTTCTTCCTCATACACAGGCATCAATCTAATTGGATTAGAACCCCGCCCTTACAGCCTCACTTAACTTTACCTCCTAAAAGCCCAATCTCCAAATAGTCACATGGGAGGGGAGGGCTTCGCAACAGACAAATCTGACAGGGGCAGCGTTGGGGGGCCCAAGAAACCCAATTCAGTCCATGCAACCTGTCCGGTGGCTCCTTGAAGGACTGGCTCAAAGAGTTTACCTTTATCTTAGATAACCAAGAATTCTGCCAGTGCCAAGGGAGCTACCCATGGGCATGTGTTGAAAACATTTAAGGGCGAATGTGTTAGTCACAGCTACCTGGAGCAGGGGGTAACAGTTGGAGCAAACAATCAGTGAACCAAAAAGCATGAGAAGAAAGAATAGAGAATGAGATGCTTTGGCAAGTAAGGGCTTTCGAAAGGACTGGCATTTCCCTGGTGTTAGGAGTTGAACTGTCAACCCAAAAAGATAGGTGGAAGTCCTAATACCCAATATTTCTGAATGTGACTTTGATTGGAAATAGGATCACCGCAGATGTAATTAGTTAAGATGAGGTTCTGCTGGAGGTGAGCCCCTAATTCAACAGGACTGCAGCGCTTATGAACAGCCAGCAAAGATGGAGAGAGGGAGGGAGAACGTGTCGGGAAGATGGGAGGTGGCAGCGGCAGCAATGCCTCTAAAAGCCAAGTAACGCAAGCATTGTCAGCTGTCATCAGAAGCTAGGACGTATGGCACAGAATCTCCTGCAGGGCTTCCAGAAGGAACCAACCCTGCCAACACCCTCATTTCAGACTTTCAGCATCCAGAACTGAGAGAATAAATTTGTTTCTTTAAGCCATCCCATTAATTGTTCTTTGAAGCCCAGTAAATTAATACAAACAAGTCAATATTAAAAGGATGTATAAATATATTTGTTTGTGACTCCTTTTTTCCTCCTGATTTAAAAGACACAACACGGAGCCATGATTCTAAATCTGGTGATGGGCGTGCAATGTATGAAGATGTCATCTGGAGCACGACAGAAGCGGGGAGAATGGAAAGTTGGATGGGAGCCAGCTGGATGTGTATCATATTACCAGACAAAAATGAAAAGAGAAATGGTTCAACAATAATACATGGGGGGACACCTGGGTGGCTTAGTCGGTTAAGCATCTGTCTTCGGCTCAGGTCACAGTCCTAGGGTCCTGGGATCGAGCCCCGCATCCAGCTCCCTGCTCAGTGGGGAGCCTGCTTCTCCCTCTCCCCACCCACCTCCTGTTCTTTCTCACTCTTTCAAATAAACAGATTTAAAAAAATAGATGGAGCATTCTGTATTCTGCACTCAATACTGGACTAAACAACTAGACAGAAGATGAGTGAGGCAACAGCGGACTGAAGCAACACTATCAACCAACCAGACCTTAACAGACACCTACAGAACTCTACCTGACAGCAGCAAAAGACGCATTTTTTTCTTCAGTGTTCTTCCAAGAACATTCTCCACTATAGGACATAGGTCAGGCCACAAAACAAACCTCGATATGTTTCAAAAGATTAAAATCATGAAAAGTATGTTCACAAAGTAAATGGTATGACATTAGAAATCAAGTAACAAAAGGAAATTTAGAAAATTCACAAATATATGGCACCTGAACAACACCATCTTCAACAACCAATGGGTCAAAAAAGAAATCACAAGGAAAATTAGAAAAATACTTTGAGACGATGAAAACAAAAACACGACACACAAAACCTACAGGCTGTGAGAGCAGGGCTGGGAGGTAAATTTAAAGTTATCACTACACTGAAAAAGAAGAAAGCTCTCAAAGCAATATCCTAACCTTCCCCCTGAAGGAAGTAGACAAGAGCAAACTAAATGCAAAAGAGGCAGAAGGGAAGAAAGAAGAGAGTGGAGATAAATCAAATAGAGAATCCATGAAACTGCTAAGTTGGTCCTTTGAAAACAAAATGGACACAAACAAAACTGATAAACCTTTAGCCTCACCTTACCTCCTCAACTTCCGTTCCCAGCACTCCAGAGACTGCACGAGTTTCTTCCAAGGGCCACTGTCATTCACAACTTACTTGAATTCTTAGCAGCATCAGGCACACCAGAGCACCCCCTTCTTCACTGCCCCTCCCCTGGTTTTCGTCCCTCGAAGTCCAAACCATTTCTAGTGCCTTTGCCGGCTTCTCTCTGTGGCCGGTTCCCTACTGTTGGAAACTAAGAGCTCTGTCTGGGCTCTCTATCAACAGACCTATTTGCCCACATCTCATGGCTTTGTTGTTCACTGTTTATTGACTGCCTTTCCCAAGAACGCATGCACCTGGAGAGTAGGATAGGACTTTGACCCCTTCCAGCAAATCCAGGGCACATTACAGATCCCTTTAAATAAAACAAATGTTAACAGTTTGTGTATTTTCCCCCCAGGGTTTCTCCCCGCCCCCCCCCCATTTCTTTCATGCGTGTGCACATGCCCACAAGGATATATTACATGATTTGTTTTTAAACCCATACCTCAAGGTTAATATTTGAATGAATGACTTAGGCTAGGAAAATGAATTCTACTCCTGTTGGTTACTCCAATAAGTTAGCAAAAACTGAAAATTACTCTTAAATATTAGGGTAAAGATAATAACATTGTGCCATCTGGGGCTTAAGTGGTAGAATAATAAATTGGGCACATATTCAACTTTGTACTCTGATAGGAATTTCAAAAACCTGAAAACAAGTCCTTTTTCACATTGCAGTTGGAAAAACTAGCCATCCAAGAATGACTATTTTGAGGGATTTTTTAATGTGACTTGGGGAATAAAAGGGAAGAGGAATATGAGTGAGTGGCTTTTATTCAGGATTACTGCGATTTTTCCCAAACTGCTCTGACTCTTGGAACATCATGCTACAGGCTTTTAAGGATAATAAACTTTACCTATTTTTCTCTCCTAAGGCCACCTCTTAGCTCCATCTGCTGTTCTGTGGCGGCCTCACACTGGATAAGGACCCTAGAGAAACAGCACCATCTGCTGGGCAAAGACGGCTGTGCACCTGTCTCAGCAAAACGCCGGTGGTTCTCAATCTTCCTTTGTGCAACTCTAAAACTGGACACCAGCTGGGGTTAGCAACTAAGGCTAGTCTTCCAGAAGGCCAAACAGGAAGCCCTGCTACTCCAGAAATGCTGATAAGATCAGAGAAGCCCCTTTGTTTGAGGCTTCCCTTCTAAGAAATCAGTTTTGGGTTTTGGGGTACTTGGATTGGTCGGTAGGGCTCCTGACTTGATCTTGGGGCTGTGAGTTTGAGCCCCACACTGACTGCAGAGATTACTTAAAAATAAAACCTTTTAGAGCATCTGAGTGGCTCACTGGATGAAGCATCTGCCTTTGTTCAGGTCGTGATCACAGGGTCCTAGGACTGAGCCCCACGTGGCCCCATGTGACCCCACGACCAGCTCTGGGCTCCCTGCTCCATAAGGCATCTGCTAGTCCCTCTTCCTCTGTCCCACCCCCTGGCTTCTGCACATGCATGCTCTCTTGCAAAAAAATAAAGTTTTTAAAAATTCTTTTTAAAAAAAGAAAAACTTGAAGAAATCAGCTTGGGTTTTGATCACTTGAAATCACTGCCATTGTGAGAAAGAACAGAACTGAGGTACAAGATGTGAGTTAACAAACAGGAAAAGGGCCACAGTTTTAAGAGAACTTTCTTCCCTATATCCTTTGTAAACAAAATGCTGAGAAAATGTAATACCTTTGATCTCTTTTTGGAAATTCCAGAGGTGATTTTTCCTCCTTCCCTTACTAAGGACCATCAGTTTTTCTGTATTTACCACCTAGCTCACTACTTGCTTTCTAGGCATTTTCCCTTCCTCATGACCAATCTACTTTATACCTCAAGGTCTTCCTAAGATCCTTTTCCATAACATTTAATTGTGAACGAGTTTCTTAGTGTCTAAGAAATATTCCACTTAACTTCTTTTTCTCTTCCTTTCACCTTCCACTTTGACAAACCAAACCTGATACTGGAACATTCTCTTTATTCCTGAATCTCTTCTCAATTACTTAAAATAAATTAGTCTTGGGGCATCTGGGTGTCAGCAGGTTAAGGGTCCATCTCTTGATTTTAGCTCAGGTCATAATCTCGGGGATTCTGAAACAGAGCCCTTATTAGACTCTCCCTTTGCCCCTCCCCCTCAATAAATGGGTTTTTCTGTTACCCTTTTCATCATGGACAGGAAATGCCCCTAGCTGTAGACTGAATTTCTGTGTCCCCCTCAGAATCCATATGTTGAAATCTAATCACCAAGGTGATGATATTTGGAGGTGGGACCTTCAGTGGAACCCTCATAAATGGGATTAGCGCCATATATGCATTTTTTCTTTTCTTCTTCTTTTTTTTTTTTTTTAAAGATTTTATTTATTTGACAGAGAGAAACACAGCCAGAGAGGGAACACAAGCAGGGGGAGTGAGAGAGGGAGAAGCAGGCCTCCCACCGAGCAGGGAGCCCGATGTGGGACTCGATCCTGGGTCTCCGGGATCATGCCCTGCGCCAAAGGCAGTTGCTTAACCAACTGAGCCACCCAGGCGCCCCTCTTTTCTTCTTTTTTTAAGTGATCTCTATGCCCAACATGAGGCTCAAACTCAGGACCCCAAGACCAAGCGTCGCATGCTCTACCAACTGAGCCAGTCAAGTGCCCCAGATTAGTGCTCTTATAAAAGCAGCCCAAAGAATGCTCCTTTGCCCCTTCCACTATGTGAGGTTATAGAAAGAAGACTTTGGTCTGTGAGGAAATGGGCTCTCACCAGACAGTGAATTTGCCAGCAGCACGATTTCACATTTTCCAGCCTCCAGAACCACAAGAAATAAAATTTTGTTGTTTATAACCCACTCAGGTCTCTGGGATTTTGTCAGAGTGGCCCAAACAGACTATAAAACCTCCATCTTAATTCTCTTTTGGCTTACATACTGAGCACCCTCCTTTTCCTTTAATTACTTTCTTTCTTTTTTTTTTTTTAAGATTTTATTTATTTTTAAAAAATTTATTTATTTATTTGACAGAGAGATCACAAACAGGCAGAGAGGCAAGCAGAGAAAGAGGGGGAAGCAGGCACCCTGCCGAGCAGAGAGCCTAATGTGGGGCTCGATCCCAGGACCCTGAGATCATGACCTGAGCCGAAGGCAGAGGCTTAACCCTCAGAGCCACTCAGGTGCCCCTCTTTTTTTTTTTTTTAAGTAGGCTCTAGAGTGGAGCTCAATGAGGGGCTCAACAGCATT
The DNA here is from genome assembly GCA_004023965.1 of Spilogale gracilis. Taxonomy (NCBI): domain Eukaryota; kingdom Metazoa; phylum Chordata; class Mammalia; order Carnivora; family Mephitidae; genus Spilogale; species Spilogale gracilis. The sequence goes on along the minus strand of PITA01000778.1, from coordinate 119,095 downwards.
GAGATTGTGAGATCATGACATGAGCTAAAACCAAGTGTCAGAGGCTTAATTGACTGAGCCACCCAGGCACCCTTAATTCCTTTCTAATGCAGACTCTGGTGCATGATTTTCTCTCATTTCTTCTTTACTTTTCTAATTATTCCCTTACTGGCATTAAGAGACACCTTTTCCATCATCTTCTCATGAGCTTTTTTGAAAACTATAGGAAGTTCATTCCTTCATTACCATTTATGGCTTTATCATTTACAAATTATTACCATTTCCAAGATTTACTTAAACTCATTTACCTTTTACTACCCTTCTATATTTGCATAGTCCTCAGACTTCTTAGTTACTAGGAGAGAAAAATTATCAACATAAAGTCTTTCATATTCCTTTTCAAATTTGTGATGCTTTTTCATATTCAAAGCATCCCCCAAATTATTCCTCCAGGATTCAATGCAGCTTTTCTTAAGTAATTAAGAAAACACCCTCCTGGGGCACCTGAATGGCTTAATCATTAAGCTGCTGTCTTTGGCTCAGGTCATGATCCTGGAGACCCGGCATTGAGCTCAGCGGGAAGCCTGCTTCTCCCTCTCACTCCCCTGCTTCTGTTCCATGGCTGGATGTGTTTCTGTCAAATAAATAAAAATCTTAAAAAAGAAAAGAAAACACCCTTCCTTCAAACATTATTTTACATATCTCAAATATAAGATTCTCAAAAATCTAAGAAACCCGACTCATAACATGAATGCTTAACATCCAAATGATATAATAACCAATGAGGTCAGATATGTATATATAACTCAATTAATAGTCAATGATTTTTTTCACTGGCATTGCATTAAAACACACACACACACAATGGAGGCAAAAACTAAAATAAAATTCTTATTGTTTCAATCTCTCTTCAGTTTGTCTTTTGCTTATGACAATAGGTAGTATGGTTCAGGAACCCACATAAAACCGAGTGAAGAAGAAAATGTTTTTATTAATCACAACACGAAACTGACATGATATCCCATTAGGATCGAACCAGGATAAATAATGCTGTTATAAAATTTACACTCTTCACATCCATTTCAAGGAAAATATTACATTATTAGGGCTCTTCTAGAAGGGTCTTAGGGAATGATTTCAGTAAACCTTTTGTTTTTCAATAGTAAATTGCAACATATATTCTCAAACTGTGCTAAAAAGTAGTTAGAAAGGCCACTATAAAATCTATAATAGTAACAACTGGCAGGATTAGGACTATGCTGTTAAACATTAAGAATCACATTCCTATTTTAGCTGTTTTATCAATGCACCTTTCTATTGGTAAGGCAACCACTTGCTGGGGATGCCACAAAGATTTAACTCAAGTTTCTTCAGTAATAGATGCTTGCTTCATCAAGATTCAAAGGAGTTTTCTTTCCCAATTTTGCTCTCTTTTAGAGCAGAAACAAATGACTTTTTATTCTGTACAGAGGGAGGCTAATATTTTCAAATTTAGCTGTAACAATCTTTTAACTCATAATTTAAAAGGGGAAAGAATTATTATTGGGAAGACGTCGGTGAAATACTTCCACTTTTTAAAATAACAAGGCTTCCGAATAACTTCTCGAACCTACCTTTTCACATTGGTACAGGACTTGATAAACGTAACACATGTGATCTGCATTGTGGTAATTCTTCTATCAGCTACATTTTGTCCTCAGTAAAGATTAGAGTTGTGGTTTCAAACAATTTCTACACAGAGAGAGAGCATCTTTAAATAAGTTTCTTTTTCACTGAACAGAGATTTTTTTTTCACTTATGTGCCTGTGGAAGGCAATTTCAACACACATATATACACTTGCATACCTATGTGTGTATATATACCGTTTTTTAAGTTAGTTACTTTGACCATTAGAATAAAGATAGACTACAGGGAAAAGTCTGTGAGGACAGGCTGGTGTTCCTTACGGCTCCTGCTCTAGGCTGAGGAGGGCAGGTACAGTTCGCTGAAGGACGTGATGAGGCTGTAGTAGGTCTTCTCATCGTCCGTCAGCCCCGCGTTGCCGGGTCTCACCACCACAGCGACGTGCACGTCCGCTTCCTCGGCAGCGCTGGCCTCTATGAAAATCAAACTATGTGTCAGAAACATCAACGTGTGATGTCTAAGGTTTGCTTCAAAGTAATCAGGGCTGTGTGGGGGAGGAAGAAACAAGCTGGGCCCCGATTTGATTACTGCTGAAGCTGGAAGATGGGCACATGGCAGGGTCTGAGCACATTATTCATTTATGTAAATGTAATGCTTCCATTAAGAAAAATGTTTAAAAATACATGACTGTAACTGACAAACTAGAATGGTCTACACTTCCCTGTCCTGGTGTAGGGTGCACTGTGTATCCTAGACTTCTGAGCTTTTATTAAGTAGTTATGAATGCAGAAGGAAAGAGCCATGTTCTGTCCATGACTTTCCTCCCTTCCTTCTCATCAGTCCCACAGAAAACTGAGTGTTTCCCAAAAGTCAGGCTGTCGGTAATAGTACCAGTTAGGTAGAGGTGGGGCAAATGGAAGCCCATGACCCAATCAGGCCAAAATTCCTGCTGTGGCATCAGGGGCCCAAATATGTCCCACCCCCTGGCCAACCTACTTATCTTTTCTGCCTGGCAAATCTCCACTCGTCAAAATTCAGCTCAAGGATTTTACCTTCCACAACTACTGCCATGTGTCTTAGAGCATCCCATGTGCTCCTTTAACACTTTGTGTTTAGCTCTATCAACACTATACAAATTGGCACGTTTATTACCTGTTGTCTCTGTTCTCATTAGACCGTGAGCACCTTATGATCAGTGACTGCATGGTGGGCAAGGAAAAATAGGACCAGTAAAACAAAACTAAGTAAGCTAGGTATAGCAAGGGATAACTCTCCATTCTGTGTCCGTGTGAAAGATAACAGCTAGCGCCTTATATTAGTTTAGCACTTACTATGTGCCAGGTATTCTTGGAACAGACATACAAAAACTCCTGCCCTCATGGAGCTCCCATTCTCATTTAAATCTTCACAACAACCCCGAGGTAGTTAGTATCACTATTCCCATTCTAGAGACGTGGAAGGTAAGAGCTAGTGAGTGGTAGAGCTGAAGTTTAAAAGTGTGAGCCTGACTCTCTGGTCTGTGCTCTAGAACAAGGGCAAGCAAACGATGACCTGCCATGTGCTTTTGTAAATAAAGTTTTATTAGAACACAGTCATGTCCATTCATTTGTGTATTGTCTATGGCTCTTTTTCCACTACCAGGACAGGGTTTAAGTGTTGTGACAGAGAGACTAGAAGACTGCAAAACCTAAAATACACTATCTGGCCCTTTACAAAACAAGCCTGCCAACTCCTGCTCTACAGCAATACTATTCCAAATGTGACCTATGGACCTGAGGCAGGGGAATCACTTGCAAGCTTGTTAGAAATGCAGCATCTCTGGGGTGCCTGGGGGGCTCAGTTGGATAAGCATCCAACTCTTGATTTTGGCTCGGGTCATAATCTCAGGATCGTGGGATTGAGTCCAGCATCAGGCTCTGCATTCAGCAGGAAACTGGCTGGAGATTCTTTCTCCTCATCTCCCGCTGCTCCTCCCCACATTTGCGCGCGCGCTCTATCTCTCTGAATAAATCTTTTTTAAAATTAAAAAAAAAAAGCAAAAGCTCAACTCCCCAACATGGAACTACTGAATTAGGATGTGCAATTTAACACATGACTTCTTAGCACAGAAGGTAAGTTTCGATCAGAAGTTTTGGGGGAAAAAAAACTGCCAAGAGAAGATGCCTTCTGGGCAGACATAAAATACATGTATAAATACTGCAGAATGGAGTGAATGGTTGTAGGAGTCAAGGGGGGTCAGATGGGGCATATTTGAACAGACAAAGCAAAACTGACAAAGAATCTGGAACATGTTCTATAGGATTAGATCTGGTGTAATAAGAAATCTCAGTGGCTTCCTAACCTTTGGGAAACAGTCACACCATCCATCTCTTCCGCCTACCAACCTCAAGTGTCTAGCTTCTCTTCCTGTGGAAGGGCTGTCACCTTCCCAGAGCAAACAAAGTGCTAGACCATCCCCTCTTCGTGTGGAATTCCCTTCCTCCAGGCAGACTCTGCAGGTGCCATTCTACTCATCCCTAGTCCCCAGCCTGACTGTCTCAAGCACAGCTTTCCCTTGCCGAGCAACCCACGATCCCAACTGAGGTGAGCCGTCATGATCCAGGCGGGACCTGACTCTAGCTAGTGGCTGTTATACAGTTATACATTCGGCCCCTTACCTAGACCACCACCGGGCAAGTGCTGCCCCTAAGCATCTATTTGCCCTGTTGGCACAATACTGACTTAAAACCCTGGACCTCCCTCCTTTCCTCCAAGAGGAAAACGTCTTTTGGGTCCCTCTTTCACGCTTGGCTGTTATTCAGGATACCAACTTTGTCTTCCAATCTGCCTTGGCAGTGGGAGTCTGGGCATGTGGTACCCAAGACAGGATCAGAAATAACAGAAAAGAACAAGGCAAGCAGCCAGCTGCCTGGCCCCATCCCAGCTATACATGAGCCCAGTTCTGGCCCTACCACCTAAATGGGTGTGGAGCTGCCAGAAGATGAGGGACAAGAACAAAACCTCCGTGCAGAGACCTTGGAGAAAGCCAATTTTGTTTTGAGGCCAATGTAGGGATTATCTCTACTCACTAAATTTAAGACTAGTTTCTGGGACTGCAGCCCAAGGAAACAACTTAAGTGAAAAGAGAAAGACATAGAATTATAGATGCACTATGATAACCACTAGAAAAAAATGTGGATAAAGACAAGAATATGACAAACCTGTACATGATCTTACTAGAGCAGGGAATATAATCATTAATAGTAGCCAAAAAGTGAGGAATGGGGAAAAGACCTGGGGATCACAACACATTCAATCCCAGAATACTCGGAACAGGTTGACTACGTGAGGAGCCCCAGCCACAAAAGCAGTTCTCTAATTCTAAGCCTCCATCCAAAGTGCTAGGAAATTAAACAGAGGGCAACCCTTGGATCTGCATCCCCAGCAGCCCCTTACATATGAATGATAACAGAAAAGCAATTCACAGGTTCAAGCAGCTAACCTCAGCAGATCAAGGTTCCTTTCCGTAAGGAACAAAACAAAGAAAAAGATCTTCAAATTATCCTTCCTCACAGGCACTGCTCTGTTTCACACCCTGAACTTATGGAGCCAGTAAAGCAATATCCTCACCACACCACTCTAAGTCCCCAAAAGCTATTCGCAAGGGAGGGTATATCATAGCTTTGAACTGGCCAAAATTTCTACAGAGAAATAAGATAGGCAAATATTTACAGTCCAGGGTAAAAGCCAGGTGAAATGGCTTTGTCAAGGCTGATGCTTGCCGATGGTGCATTTACGTGGCCTGGCTACCTAGTTACACAGGGAATCCTGAAGCAGGGCCCCTCTCTGTCTGCTCCTCTCCTTCGGTGAGATCCAAAAATATATGTAAAGTTCTCCAGGATGCAGCAAACCGAGACAACAGTTTTGCAGAAACCCTTGGTCTCTGAGGCTGACCCAAGCCAGGACATGTAAGACATGCAATTTGCTGAGTTTTCAAAACTCAAGATAACAAATGGCTGTGATCTGGTACCACCTACCTGGATCAAAGCTTTCCGTCTACTCGGACCAAGGCCTGAAATTTAACACTTACTTAATGTCTACTGTATGTCTGGTAAAATTAAGTCTGTCTTTCTCTAGAAAATATTACTACCACTTTTTGAAAGCATTACATGATCTATGCTGGTTAAGATTTTTTCTTTTTTAGGGCGCCTGGGTGGCTCAGTGGGTTAAAGCTTCTGCCTTCAGCTCAGGTCATGATCTCAGGGTCCTGGGATCGAGGCCCACATCGGGCTCTCTGCTCAGCGGGGAGCCTGTTTCCTCCTCTCTCTCTGCCTACTTGTGATCTCTGTCAAATAAATAAAATCTTTAAAAAAAAAAAAGAAAAGATTTTTTCCTTTTTAAAACCACTTAGCAAATCAGTACTTGCTTATATAACTCTAATTCTTGCCTAACACAACAGACCAAAAGCTCAAAGGTCAGCAGCAGAGAAAGAATACAGTTCATACACACTACCTCTGGTAAGATATCTTTGTCAGAACCTTCGATTTGCCTTTGGGCCCTACCTCTGAAAGTCTCCGTGGGCAGGGGTGACTCTAGTTCCATGACAAGATAGGAAGGACCAGAGAGAGGGAGATGGCCTACAGCTCCAAGGGGCCCAGGAGTCACATGGAGCCACAGGTAAGAGAGCACCCAGCCCTTAGCCTCTTTCCCTAAATGCCCTTCCCCAGCCTGCTGGCCCTGACAAAGTATGTCTGGGCAGCTGCACGGTACACAAGAGTCCTACTCTGCGGTGGACGGAAGGTGAAACTTACAATCCAAGGTGAGCAGAAGGAGCACAAATATAAAGAACTGCCTTTAAATACAAATGCGATTATAAACACACCAAAAGCAGGAACCCCTGGGAGACACATAAACTCTAAGGACAATGAGTGCACGATCCAAAGCTAGAGTCCGGTCAGGGAGTGTGGGAAAGCCTCTGCTTTATAAGCCTTATCAAGCAGAGGCTTTCCGAGAAGAAGCAGAGCCCAACCTTCCACCAGCACCCACTACCTCTTAACCTGCTGCTACTTGTTTCCTCATTCACTACAGTTTCCTGCTGGAATTCTCTAGAGGGTCTGCATTCTCACACAGGAGCTGGAGCGGGAGTTTTACATTTGGTCAAAAGTACTCTTGAACTCCCTTAAATTACCAAGATAGCACAGTATACACTGTTACCTGCATTCAATCCTTAAAATAATAATGCATCTGCTCACATACCATATATAATACAGGGGGCCATGCTGGGCAAAAGAGAGGTCTATATTTAAACAGATGAATCATGTACAACAAAACCAGACGTTCAGAGCATGAGAGGTGCCTAGGGACTGAGATCACCTGAGGGAAGGTAGAGTGGAGGCTCCTACTCACTGTAGGGCCATGCTCATCAACTGGAACAGAGAGGCAAAAGTGAGTTCTCCTTCCTTGTAGCTTTGTTTCTTTTTTGGTTTTTAGCTCATGTCACTGCTGTTAAATACACATGATCAGGTCCACTATAACTTTATGTCCCTAACTAACCACGTACCTACCCACATACCTTTGCCTGCGTGCTCCTTCCCACAATGACATCCCTTAAACTGTCTTTTGTTTTACCATTTCATTGGTGTGTATGTGTGTACAGCAGGATGGGTGGGGAGCCACGGATAAGAGTTACAGCAAGACTATCTAGTCTTTCCCATGCCACCTGCCCACACACAACCCCCAAGGATGGGAAAATGGAAAGTGACATGGATCGGTTGGTTCATGGCTTCTTTTTATAAACCTGTTTCATTTTTCAAGGGTCCACCCAAACTTTCTTTCCAGAGGCCATGTGTTTGCAGGGCCAGGCTGAGCACCCAGCCTGATGGACACAATAGAAAGGGTCAGATTGCTCACCCAGAGTAACGTCGGTCAGAAACAAGATGTTGTTGGTTGAGCACCCAATGCTGCTTGCAATCTTTCGGTAACTCTCACTCTCCACCTTGCGTCCGATCTTGGTATCAAAGTGCCCATCAACAAGCTGCACACAGGGAAGGAACGAGCGACGTTATAAGTACAGTTGTGACCCGACCCTCTGTGTCTCCTCTGTTGGCTCTGAAGCTCTGAAATATGTAACAGTCAACGATCATAGTGATTTCGTCCCCTCAATAAATAATCCCTAAAAGTCTACTTGGTAGAGAACTTTATGCAGCCTATAGAAAATAAAGTAAGATTTTACAGAAATAAACATTTGGAAGAAAACTACCAATTCCATGTATACAAAATCATGTTACAATTTATTTGGTTTTCTTTGATTAGCATTAATTTTACATCCAAAATCTTTTAAAATACACATGCCCGACTTTCTAACCTTAAAACCCTCTTCGCACTGAAATTACTTACTGGACTGGGTTTCACTCCTGATGATAGGTCCTGAACATTGTCCTTTTGATCCCAGAATGAACGGATTTCTCTGACCCGCCTCATTAAGCTGCTAATTAACTTTTTTTCTCTGCTGCTGACCTTCGAGCTTTTTGTCTATTGTGTTAGGCAAGAAGTATAGAAGCAAGCACATTTTTTTTTTAAGATTGCTTATTTATTTGTTTGGGAAAGAGCGAGCACAAGCAGTGGGGAGGGGCAAATGGAGAAGAGAACCAAACTCCCCATGAGCAGGGAGCCTTATGTGAGGCTCAATTCCAGGATCCCAGGATCATGACCTGAGCCGAACAGCCGAAGGCACACGCTTAACCGACTGAGCCACCTAGGCGTCCCCCAAGTACATTTTTATCATTGAATTCAGTAAGTGACTACTGTGTATTATCTATCACCTTACTGTCTGTTGCATCAGGGAAAACAAAAGAGTAGTTTACATCCGTGCTCAGAGGAGATACACCTACCTGTATACCAATAATTAAAGGGTTTTATTCCTGACTTAATATCTGACTTAAACTAAGATAAAACACAGGGAAGTACTAAAATGAGAAAATGACATCTCTAAAGCCAAAGCGTTCTCTGTGCATGGTAGAGGCTCAATATTTATTTAAAAGACAGCTGGCTGAATGACCTACTGCCTATCACTAAGTTCAGCTTGTATTCAGTTAGTTGGCATTTCTTTTTACAGTCCTAAACGCCTTCCTTTTTCCCAGTGCCCACCCTGTTCTCCAGAGGATGCAGGCGTGGTGGGAGCTGGCAAGAATTTTCTCATCTACAAGAAAGGTAACAGGTGACCTTAACATAGCACACCCAGTTCTCTTACAGAAGAATGAGGTTTCTGCCAAAATAAAATCTGTTCTCTCTCCAAAGTGCCAGGAACAAATGAACCGACCCCCGCACTCTGCTTCGTTAAAGCAGCGTACGTGTGCATGTGTTTGGCCAGGGCACATGCCCCTACCGTACTGCTCTACCAGCTCCTTGAAACGACCAAAAGACGTGGGCCCTTAGTTTCATCCGAGTTGACAATTTTCTAATGTCGGCAAGACAGCTGATTTACAAGCCAGCTCAACTCTTACTGGCTGTATTACATATACATATATATGTTCCTAACTGCTCCCCTCCCCTCCCAAACCTGCAAATGCAGATTTGCTAGGAAGCACAGCTCAGGGATCTACACTTTTAACAAACTCTCCTGGTGATCGTTATTCACAACAGCTTAAGAACCTCCCATGCCAAGACTGGTACAACAGAAACACTCCACTCTTCCCTCGAATACATTCCCCAGTTTATCGACTTCTCTTTACCACCTGCTTAGCATAAATATATACAATGATCGGAATGTTGACTTGGCTTGTAACCATAGGATATTCCTTTAAGATTCATTATTTCATGCTTGGATAGTGTTGGAAAAAGAGTAATCAGGTAAACCTACCTCAAGAATATCTCCCTCTGTAGAATGCCCAAACAGTAGCTTCTGGGCCTCTACACTCCCTGAAGAATAGATATACACCTTCATCCCAGCCTCTCTCCATTTCCGGACTGCTGGAACTACATCTTCAAAGAACCTAGAGGAAAGACCATCAAGTTCAAAAGCACGAACATGGTATCTAGCCTGATGAAAACCAGTCGAAATAGCTGTAATAAGTTTCTTTTATTTGAGGCCAAAGGGTCACCATGAGAAGCACCTCCAAGAAACTACAAACTCTGGCCGACCTAACAAGCTTGTCACTGGGGTTCCAAGTCCACAGTAGATTAGAAGCAGCAATGTAGGTGGAGAGAACAGTCTCTGACGGGCAGCCACACTAACAACAGTAAAAAGTAATTACAAATAAAGGATGAAATATAGAGCTTCTTGTAAATTCCCAAATAACTCAAAAAAGCAAGTAACAATTATGTAATCTTCAATGTAATTCATGACAGAGAAGAGGTTATGTCCAGGGTGCCTTCAGAAAGCATGGAAATGCCTTTAAAAAGATTTGCTCCCAAACAATTACAAGAAAAACATTTGAGGGTTCAAGGCTATTCATACATAATCAGCTAGAAAATGGAACTCTATTTCTTGAGAACTAAGAAAACCTAAACTTTTAAAATACAGGAAAAAATTGCACAACGAATCAGCTAAGAGTCTGATGTTAGCTACTTGGCAAACACAGTCTAGCTTTTCTGATTCCTGACACAAAGTCCTGCTTCCCAGTTCTACAACACCTTCCATATTCACTGGTGGAATTATTGCAGAAATAGATGAAGAGAGAAGCACAAGGAACTTGGAAAGTGGAACCAATCATCTTTAAAAGATTAACGTGAAAAAGTCAGGGAAGTCTTCCACTGGATAAAACTGCTTAACAGATTACACTAATTGAAGGAAGGAGATCAACCAGTTTGAAACCAACACAAGTAATGGTGGGTTACTCTGTACATTACTTTGCAATCAGAGACAGAATTTTTCCATGTTGAATTTGCAGATTGTTATTGTTTCAATTCAGGGCTTAGAGGTCTAAGATAACTTATTTCAAGTCCCTGGTTTTATAATTCAGGAAACCAGTCCAAGAAAAGGAAGGACTAACTAGTTTGAGCATCCTCTCTCAACACCACTCTTCAGTGTTTCGCACAGTGAACCAGCGGATATTCCCAGATGACTGGCCTATCCTGAAACTGGGTGGCTCAGTTGGTTGGGCGACTGCCTTCGGCTCAGGTCATGATCCCGGAGACCCCGGATCGAGTCCCACATCGGGCTCCCTGCTCGACAGGAAGCCTGCTTCTCCCTCTCTCGCTCCCCCTGCTTGTGTTCCCTCTCTCGCTGTGTTTCTCGCTGTCAAATAAATAAAATAAAAAAAAATAATAATAAAATAAAATAAAAAGTGGAAGGGATGCCTGGGTGGCTCAGTTGGTTAAGCAACTGCCTTCAGCTCAGGTCATCATCCTGAAGTCCCCGGATCGAGTCCCGCATCAGGCTCCCTGCTCAGCAGGGAGTCTGCTTCGCCCTCTGACCTTCCCCCTCTCCTGTTCTCTCTCAAATAAATAAAATATTTTTTAAAATTTAAAAAATAAAAAGTGGGAGCCTCCTGGGGCACCTGGGTGGCTTAGTCGGTTATGGTGAAGCATCTGACAGAAGCTCAGGTCATGATCTTGGGGTCCTGGGATTGAGAACTGGAGTCAGGCTTCTCTCTCAGCGGGGAGTCTGCTTCTCCTCTCCCTTTGCCCTGCATGTCCTCTCTCTTCCTCTCAAAGAAATAAACAAAATCTTCAAAAAAATATATTAAAAAGTGGAAGCCCCTTGTGAAGTACATAAAGGGATGGCATTTCATTTGACAGAAAAAAAGAAATATAGCAACTCAAAGTAGTCTTGGATCTTAGGGTATACAATAGGTAATGGCCTAAAGTCCTCAGTGGCAGTGTTTTATCAAAAATTTATTTATTTATTCATCCATTCATTCATTCATTTATTTTCAATTATGTTATGTTAGTCACTGCACAGTACATCATTAGTTTTTTTGTAGGAAGAGTTTCTCAGCAGGGCACCGGGCTGGTTCAGTCAATAGAGCATGGACTCTTGATCTCAGGGTTGTAAATTTGAGTTCCACATTGGGTGCAAAGATTACTTAAAAATAAAATCTTAAAAGAAAAAAAAAAAGAATTCCTTAGCAATACAGGACTCACGAGTCTCCCTAGGCAGAAAGGCTTTCAGGAACACCACAGCCAGACTCAGAGGGTCTGTGGAAGTTGCTGTATCAGCACAGGACAGAGCAGTACTGCTGACACTTTGAATAACTCCAAAATGATAAGTACCTAACTTCCCAGCATTCTTCCTTCTCTAGCAGAGCAGAAAGCAGGTAAACTCACAGCTCTGAGAAGCAGCCCAACAGTGCTGTGTGCTAAAGATCAAATATGACTGAGCTCAAAGAAAACCATTTTCTAGGAAGCTGTTTTAAACTAGGATAAAAGACCTCAACCATCCCACAAGGCCAGGCCTGCTGCTCTGGGGAACTTAGCTGGGTGGAATGCTTTATCCCACCTTTGAAAACACAAACACTTGCTTGTTAAAATAAAAAGAATGTTGGGCACCTGGGTGGCCCAGTCAGTTAAGCATCTGCCTTCAGCCCCGGTCATGATTCCAGAGTCCTGGGATGAAGCCCTGCATCGGGCTCCCTGCTCAGCTCGGGGCCTGTTTCTCCTTCTCCCTCTGCCCACCCGCCTTGTTCTCTCTCTCTCTCTCTCTAATAAATAAAATCCTAAAATAATTAAACAAAAAGAAAGCTGACTTTATCTATCTGACTAACGACACAACTAACACCGGACAGAGAGGACCAGTGTAAAACATATTGGGTTTCCAGGCTGGTGAAATGCTTTGAGCTCCTTGAGCAGCTACATACTCGGCTTTCATGCGCCCAGCTGCAAATGCCGCCCTCCACATGTGACCCTGCAGCTGTTTCAGCGCCGTGCTCTTCCGGTCCAGAGACATCTGCCAGCACACATTATCCACCACGGCCTGGATCATCTGCTGCGGGTCATCTCCTCCATTCCCAGACGAGGCAGGAATGGGAACAGCCCCATCCAGGTGGGAATCCTCTTCTGCCTTTAAGTCATAAACAACATGAAGTTTGTTTCTTACTTATTGTAAAAAAGGTCACTTAAAACGAGGCCTGAAAACCTAGCAGACAACTTTCGGCAACTATCATTGGCATTGAGCGCTGTTACAAGTGAGAGTATCTTACACTTTGGGGGCTGATAGGAATGATTTGTAAAGGAAAGTGGATTATAATTAATAAATTCGCATCACCTTTCCTATACTGCTAAAGCTGAAATTTAACTGCAAAGACATGTTGTACTGGAAGAGATAGCATATAATGATAAAAATGATACAGTGGGACTCAATGTGTTGATTTGCTTATAGGGATCAATAAGCCAGGACTTCAGTTAAATTGGATCATTTTCTCTGCACTATAATGAACTGAGGAAGAAACAAAGAAATGTCAAAAAAAAAATCACGTATGCCTAGAATTCCATGAAAAGCAGCTAGCGAAGCAATGTCTGAGGTTCTTTTTCAGTATCTTGCAGTTTTCTTCCTCTTGCCCAAAAAACCTAACAGCTACTTAGAACAATGATTCTGGGGGTGCCTGGATGGCTCAGTTGGTTAAGCAACTGCCTTCGGCTTGGGTCATGATTCTGGAGACCCGGGATCGAGCCCCACATCGAGCACCACATCAGGCTCCCTGCTTGGCGGGAGGCCTGCTTCTCCCTCACTCACTCCCCTCTCCTGCTTGTGTTCCCTCTCTCGCTGTGTTTCTCTCTGTCAAATAAATAAATAAAATCTTTTAAAAAAAAACCCAATGATTCTGTGATAAAGCATATGTATAATTTCTAAAGACCAATAGAGTATATACTATAATGGGGGAATATGTAATTTCAACAAGAATTGAGACAACAGAAAGCTTAAGGGAGGGTAGTGTTTTGGACGAAATTGGAGTTATCTAGAACATTAAACAAACCTGAATACCCCATGCCCCAAAGGCTTTCTTTCCAGTCCCAACTCCCAACCATTAAAACATTTCTAGAGCATTCTACATTGTCTGATGTAGAACACAACTAGAAAATAACTGTCAGAGTTCACCCGGCACAGCATATAAGATCTTTGGCACTGAAAGCAATTTGAAGAAAACAAAAAGGAGTTCTATAGCATAGAATACAGAAGGGAAAACAGACTGTAAGCTGGGTAGAGAACAGAGCAGAACAGCCTAGGAAATGAAGACCAGGCCTAGTGTGAGCGGGGTGCAAGTTCCACAGGGCTACATGGAGGTGAGGCCCCAGGAGCACCGTGCAGGGGGCAGCAGGCCTCCTGCCAGGAGGTAGGAGAGACGAGAGAATCACCGGGAGACATTAATGAAAAATGTGGTAAGATGGCACATAATCTCTTGCACACAACCGAAAAGGCTTACTTTAAAAAATACATGACATCTTAATCAATCAATTCATTAATTAATTTTTTTAAATGACATATTTATGCGATCAAAATGCCTCCAGAAAGAGGCAATTGTGGAGACAATAAACTACCACAATCTGGCCATTTAATTATGTACTGTGAATTCCTAAGCAGGCAAGTCACCACACTGTCCATGCCCTGTGAATCCAGAGCACTTATTTTGCAGTATGTTCAGAGCACATCTGAGTCTCCCAGCATCCTCAATTGTCAGACACTTGGGAATGTGGAAGCAATGGAAAAGCAATGACCCAACCTGTTTCCTCAAAAGACTGACATCCTGCTGGCACTCCTCTTCTTCCCAATGGGTCTGCAGATACTCTTTAACATTTTCTTTGATGTAAGGAAATAAAATGTCCTGGATAAACAAGTTAAAAAAAAAACAAGAATTAGCTTTAGTCATCTACATGTGATCAAGTTCTTCAACAATCTCACCTTTGCTAACTTCAGCAACTTAGTCCCTGAAACCTACATGGAAAATATGAAAATTTTCTGCTGTGGCTATAGAAACAAAGACCAAGAAACAAATGAAGTAGGTCAAGAGTCAGCCAACTATGGCCCATGAGCCAAAGCCAGTCTACCTTCTGTTTTTGTAGATGAAGATTTTTTTGTTTTTGTTTTTTAAGTAAGCTCTATGCCCAATGTGGGGCTTGAACTCACAACCGGAGATCAAGAGTCACATGCTAGGCACCCCCAGTAAATGAAGTTTTATCGGTAACGGCCACATTCATTTGCTTACAGTATCAGCAGCTACTCGGGCCACGAGGGTAAAGTGAAGTATCTCTAACCAAGATCATATGGTCCGCAAAGTCTAAACATTTACTGTTCAGCCCTTTACAGAAAGAGTCCACTGACTCCTAAACTAGATTGCTAGACCACACGTCCGCGAGGACGGGGAGCAAGTACACCTTGCTCAGAGCTGTATCACTAATACACACAAAGTATTTGGCACTTGTACACAACTCAAATATCTGCTGAAAGAATGGTGTCCATGGGGGCCCCTGGGTGGCTCAGCTGGTTAAGCGACTGCCTTCCGCTCAGGTCATGATCCCAGAGACCCGGGATCGAGCCCCACATCGGGCTCCCTGCTCGGCAGGGGGCCTGCTTCTCCCTCTCTCACTCCCTCTGCTTGTGTTCCCTCTCTCACTGTGTTTCTCTCTGTCAAATAAATAAATAAAATCTTTAAAAAAAAAAAAAGAATGGTGTCCATGTATGACAAATATTTTTTAAAAAAATCTGATCACTGTAATTCTTGGTAATCAGGCTACCTATAAGACAGTGATGGGGAGGACAATTCAAAGTTAAATACCGTCAGTAATCCATACATTGGCAAGGTGATCTCTCGTATGTCAGAATTTTTATTTACTGACAATTCAGTATATATATCTTTTCAAATCAAATATGGCACATTCCGGGGCGCCTGGGTGGCTCAGTTGGTTAAGCAACTGCCTTTGGCTCAGGTCATGATCCCGGAGACCTGGGATTGAGCCCCACATCGGGCTCCCTGCTCGGCGGGAAGCCTGCTTCTCCCTCTCTCACTCCCCCTGCTTGTGTTCCCTCTCTGGCTGTGTTTCCCTCTGTCAAATAAATAAAATCTTTAAAACAAAAACAAATATGGCACATTCAGTGTCTACTAGTGGGGCATGCAAAATGGAACTGAAAAGACACAGTAAATCGGAGTCCCTCTTCTCAATAAGCTTAAGAATCTAGCGGGGACGACAGAAGGATGGCAGGCAAACCCAACACTTGCAACGTGGTGCAATGGGTGAGACAAGCCGAGAGCAGGAGCTTAATGCTGCACAAATCCAGAGGGTGACGACTCTGCAACAGTCTTAGCTATTACTCGTCTAAAAACCCAGAAAATAAATATACATCAGGAGTGAAGACCCCAATTACACAACTCAGAGGAAGTCTTATATTTTAAGGAAAATTCTATGATCAATTTGAACTCAAACTCATTCACTCATTATTTATTCAAATATGTATTGAATGTCCTTTATAATTTCCAGTTATAAAATACAGACGTCATGGGGATATAAAGTACAGCATAGGGAATACAGTCAAGAACACTGTAATAACTTTGTAAGGTTATGGGATGGCAATTAAGCTTATCGTGGTGATCGTTTCCTAATGTATATAAAATGTCCAACCACTATGCTACACACCTGAAACTAATACTGTATGTCAGCTATATTTCAACAAAAAAGATAAATAAATAAATAGCAGGGCTGAAGCATTTACCTCTCTTCATAACACATTATTCAAATTTCCCCTCCCTAGTAAAAATAAAGAAGTCCTTCAATTTTGCTTGTTCTCATGTGGCATTCTAGTTAGTAATGGATCATTCAGCAGATTCAAAAGCATAGTGTAATCAAGCAAACTGTCGAACGTACTTGACTGAACAGCCTTGTTTAAACTCAATAAAAACTCATTCCTGGGGCGCCTGGGTGGCTCAGTTGGTTAAGCGACTGCCTTCGGCTCAGGTCATGATCTCGGAGACCTGGGATCGAGTCCCACATCGGGCTCCCTGCTCGGCGGGAAGCCTGCTTCTCCCTCTCTCACTCCCCCTGCTTGCGTTCCCTCTCTGGCTGTGTTTCTCTCTGTCAAATAAATAAAATCTTAAAACAACAACAACAACAACAAAAAACAACAAAAAAAAACTCATTCCTGATCTCAAAGAAGGAAAATGAAAAGCTGAGATTGACGTCTTGCTTTTTCTGCAAGAGATTCCCTTTACTATACTGATATACTTCAGCTTTTCTTTAAATAGTTGGTTTTCCCATAGTGTCCTACATCGTGCCCCTCCTTATTCTTTCTTTCACCTACTGATCTCTCTTCCACTCATGCACTGTGATAGGACTGCAAGCTGGCCTCCCCACCCAAGAATGCTCTCGGAGAAGATAGAGAAAACCTGAAGGTTTTGTGAACACACATCCAGTCCTCTCCTAGACGCGTACCACAGACAAACTCTAAATACATGTGCAGAAAAAGGAAAGTTAAAAAATGGTTATTGCAATACTGAGTGTAACAACAAAATCAATGGAAGCAACCTAAATCTTCACCAGCTAGAGAAAGGATAAACTCGGGTCTATTCATTCATATTCTAAAATAATATATAGCAGTTAAAAATGAATGCACTTAAATTATAAACATAAATATAAACTCTAACATATAAATTAAACTCTAACACAAAATGAGATGTACTCAAGAGTCTCGGTTACATCTGTAATGTTTTATTTAAGATCTGAAACAAAATAGTATAAAATCTAATAAGCTTTGTGGCAGGTGCACGGTCATTACATTAATCCTTATTCTGCCTTATTTAAAATGTTTCACAGTTAAAAAAACAAGTAACTTTGATCCCTCACCCTCTACCTGCTTCTTTCTCACTTGGTCATCCTCCTCTAACAGTCTCCCACTACTCCCCAATTCTTGGACAAGTGGAAACATTCCTGGGGGAAAACTCCTGGTTAGATTCAGGGCCTCCGAAAAACTGAAATGCTGAAGTACACAAAAGGCATAAAAACGGATGCAGTGCTATACTACTCTGTGCTTCACAAAGCCCAATTTCCTAATCCAGCTTTACTGGTCCCAAGAACAATTTATGAAGAGCATGTGAATCCTGGGAGCCCAAGTCCTTAATCTCTGTGGGAGAAGAGAGGAAGAGTACAGACTCTGGGCAGTACACCAGGCCAGGGGCCTAGCTCTGCTTCTACTGCTATGTTCAACTTATCCTCTCTGAGCCTCCCTTTTCTCATCTGCTAAATGGAAATGATAATACCAAGCAAGGTCACTGTAGTAATTAGAGATAGATAAAGATAAGATACATAGACAGACCTGGAACCTATAGCTTACCACTTGTATTCTCCAGCACAAACATTTAAACTGGGCAAGCATCACCTTTGACCCGAGTTTAGTGACAAATAATAGCAGAGAAGTTCCCAGACAATAAGTCACAAATACAATGAACTGACACACTCAGCTTTTACTGTGGACCTACTGAGTGCCAGATACTTCTGATAACAGAGTTACAAACCACAGCCTCTCTCCTCAGAGGACTCACAGAAATAAAGGGTGCGAGGTTTCAAACAATTCTGAACTTTTAAGAAAAGCTTTAGAAGTTAGAGATTACTTCAGAATTTCTGATCACCTAATTTGCCCCAAAGGCAGAACTTAGTATATAACACATGGACTACCCAGGCTAACTGGGGTAGAGGTATTAGCAGATAGCTATTTTAGTGCAGTGTTACTGTATCATATAAAGGTATATGGGTAGATAACTAAATTATGAAGCTTTTATCCTACTCTTTTAAAATACTTTTGAGAAACCTATTTTATAAAATAAATAAAATGCCTTCAAGTCCCTTGTTTTTCAAAAAGCCAGTAACTATATGAATTATATGTGCTATGATAACATATAAGAATGCTCCAAAAATAGACTTAGTAAAGTTAGTGCTTACTGCCCAACACTGACCACTGAACATTTTCAGGCTTTAAAAGTAATTCCAGAAATAACTGCGATAACAAATGTCTCAACTTCAGTCATGATCCATTTATGGGTAATTTCAGGATACTACAGTATAAAAAAAAATGCTGTAATAAACCTAGGGTTCTATAAACAGGTGAAATATTATTAGTCCACCAGGCACCTAAGGGGCTGTTACGGTTTAGTAGTACACATAACAAAAGGCCATAGAACTAAGTAAATTTGTCTTTTGGGGACTATGATTAAGTTCCACTAAATGCTGAAGGGGACAGTATGCAAGCAGCGATTTATATCACCCCATGAAGCTCAATGGTAGCGTTCTGAAAAGGCTCCATTAAGGCTCCTTAAGGGCCACAACATTTCTGAACATCTAATTAAAGAAGTTGCCTCATTAATGTTCAGAAGTCCAAATATGGATTTGCTTTATGGTTAAGTGGTTGTTTTAATAAAAAGGTCACAGAATCAATAAGAATAAAAGAGTTGTTCTGATGTTTACTCAAGTCTCCTTTGAGGAAAATGGATAATAAAAAGGTAATGCATAATACTTAAGAGGATAGCTATTTAAAGAAAACTATTTTAAAAGCCTTCCAATGAACCACACAGTACAACAAATGATTTAAAGTATTTGAGAACTTAAAACATTTTCAGCCAGGAGTGCCTGGCTGGTTCAGTGGGTAGAGCATACGACTCTAAATCCCAGGGTTGTGAGTTCAAGCTCCATATGGGGCATGGAGCCTATTTAAAAATTAAATAAGGAGAACCTGGCTCCCTCCTCAGTGGGGAGCCTGCTTCTCTCTCTGTCTCTGCTGCTCCCCCTGCTTGTGCGCACACTTGCTCTCTTTCTCTGGCAAATAAATAAATAAATGAAATCTTTAAAAATAAAATAAAATATTATTTAAAATAAAAATAAATAAAACTTTTTAGCCAGAAAATTAAACAACGCAAAGGCAGTACTAGTGAACTATTATTTTTTGTGTGTGACTACTTTTCTATGAATCTGAGAGGAGATAAAAAGCAAAGGAAAATTAAGTGGCTTGATAGGTCTTAGAAATAAACCACATTCTCACTTTCTCTAAATAAGAAATAAAACAGGTTTCAAATATATAGCATTATCCCATTCTGGGAAATATCTAATGCATAGAACAAAATCAAGGGGCACATGACCATTTACAAAGGCTCTGTTTTGCTTTGTTTGTTTTCTGCAATGAGAGTGTATAATCTCTTTTAATTGAGATATAATTGACACCTATCAGTTTAAGGTATACAAGATAGGGATTTGATAAATATAGAAAATATTATAGAATGATCACAATAATAAGCCTAATTAACATGCATCACCCCACAAATTTTTTCTTGTGATAAGAACTTTTAAGATATACTTTCTTAGCAACTTTCAAATATTCAATAACAGTATCATTAACTACAGTCACCATGCTGTACATTATATCCCAAAACTTACTTATTTTATAACTGGAAGTTTGTACCTGCTCGAATACTTCCGAAGATGAGAATTTACCAGTTCATGGGAGAGGTCCTACCATCTGCTGGACAGCTTCAGCAGTTGTGGGATTAAAATTGCTCCTTAATATCCTTCCTGAAGACCATACTAGGAAGTACCAAAGGTTTGGTGCTCTCACTGCTACATGGGGAAACAAGGGCTCAGAGATTATAATTCTGATGTCTCTATCTTCAATGGGGTAAGCAGGGACATAAGTAACCATTCCCCTTTGAAAGCAGAAGGGAAGCCTTTAGGAATAACATTAGATTTCATCATCTACATTCGAAATGAATTAATAAATGCACTGCTAAAAAAGAAAAAAAGTATCTTCTAAATCCCATTAAGGAGATTAAGCTACTTAAAGAAAGATAAACTATAATCTCATTAGTTGCAATGGATAATTTCACACAAGGAAAGGTTATCATTACAACTGGTTAATAGCTGGGACAAGGTTTAAAAGACAGAATAGCAGTTATCTTTGGAGTTTCAGAGGAGGAAACCTGATTGGCCTGAAGTCGTAGCCCCTAGCAGCGGAAGGGAAAGAATTGAGAGAGAGAGCAGGGAAGAAGGGGCACAGAAAGGGAGAATCTTAAGCAGGATCCATGCCCAGCTCAGAGCCCGATGTACAGCTTGATCTCATAACCCTGAGATGAGGATCTAAGCTGAGATCTAGAGTCAAAGACTTAACTGACTGTGCCACCCAGGCACCCTGACAGTTTTTGAATCCACCTGCCATTCCTGCGAGGTGACCTCTCTGAATACATGAAGAAGGCTGACGTTCTAAAACTTTCGTTGCTGGTACAAAGTAAAGGCAGGACTCAACTCCAGGCCTATCAAATCCCAATGCCTAAGCCTATCCAGCTTTGTAGATGGATGACTCTGGGGAGCACCACTCATTCGCATCACCCAACTCTCTGGATCCTGACAGTTTCTACAGAAATTTCTAATAAAGCTTTGGTTTCTCAAATACATTTGTACTAAGAAAAATGAGAGATTTCAGTTCACAGTTCTGTAACATTTCTACTACATAGTAATAATAATACAAGTAGTTGTAGTAATAGTGGAAGTAACTGCCAACATTTACTGAGCCCTTACTATTCCAGGCACATTTCTATTTATAGTCAATCTTTAGTGACTTCATCTAATCACAAGATTTTGCTTTTTTTAAGATTGTATTTATTTATTTGACAGAGACAGAGAGAGACAGTAAGAGAAGGAACACAAGCAGGGGGAATGGAAGAGGGAGAAGTAGGCTTCCTGCAGGGCGTGGGGAGTCCGACAAGGAGCTCAATAGTAGGACCCTGGGATCACGACCCAAGCAAAGGCAGATGCTTAATGACTGAGCCATCCAGGCGTCCCTAATCTCAAGATTTTAAATACCATCTACTGCTGATGATCCTCAAATCCACAGCTTTAGCATGGACCTTCTACCTGAACTAACCAAGCACTCCAAATTTGTCCAATGAGTTGATTAATGAATAGTCTTAATGATCTCATTTCAATTCTCATAAAAACCTTATGAAACAAGTACTACTATTCCATTTTCAGAGGCACATAAAGGTTAAATACAAATATAACAGACTATGGTAACAGTTTATCAATCATATCTTTTTAAATTTATTTTTTACTTTTTTATTTTTTACTTTTAAGAGCCAGATCCCAGAGCTTCATCATCCTGCTGCAGGGATCTAATGAGCTTAACTGAACCTACAACGCCTCAGACCCACCAGAAGCCCAGACCAGGAGTTGGCCAGCCTCTTGGAGCATACCACGTGAACTGCCAAACACTGGCCTGCCCAGTCTCCTCTTCAAAGTCTCACCCAGGTCCCACTGGTGTCCAAATTATGTGTCTTAGTCTCCCTTTACTCAGGGAAGGGTGTCAGCTCCACACTTTTTAGACTTAAGAAAAGGAACTTGTTAGAAGGTCATGTAATGAATCACTGAAAAAAAAAATCAAGTAAACAAACCCCTCAAGTACACACCCAGAGGACAAAGAACCCTTTTTGGTATTAAAGACCAAATACTTTGGAAAGAAATCTGTGTTTCTGAAATGGAGTCCCTAGGAAGAGGTCCCAGGAGGCCCCATAAGGGCCTCTGAGGACAGGGCTACTGACTATCCACATTCTCTAGAGAGGTGATGGAGAACCGGGTACAAGACTCTCACAGGGGGTTGGCTTTCCCCATCTCTGACTCCCACCTCCACCAAATCCAATTCTGAAAATTAAATGAGTTAAGAAATATGAAAATCAAAAGTATTACACAAAAATAAGCTTTTACTAGAAAAAGAATGCCTTTTTTTTCCCTTTAGCGAAGCATGGGGGTAAGCTGTTAAGAATGGAAAATTTTAAGAATCATCAAACAAGGAAGGACTTCTCAGAGCTAAATACAGCCCTTAAAAAGTTTATCTGAGCAAAACAGAACAAAGTAACAACAACAGCAACGAAAAAGCTTATCTAAGAGCAAGACGGAGGACTACATACACATATTTAAAAAGTGAGGGTTATATAATTGATGCCTTTTTGAGGAGTAGATTGGACATTTCTTTCAATAATCTCAATTATTGTATGCATAGGAAAAAATCAGAAGGAATATTCACCAAATTCTTAATGGTCATCTCTGGGTGGCAGGAGAAAAAGGAGACATTCACTCTCTATTATATTCTTCTGTAACGTTTGCAATTTATAATAAACAAGAATTATTTGGGGGGAAAAGTTTTTCTTTATCCACAAAATAACAGAAGTTTTGATCATATATTTAGCTTTTTAACTTAATTTTAACTGTGAATAAAATTTCTATCATTTTTTTTCAGGTAAACTCTACCCCCAACATGGGGCTTGAACTCACAACCCCGAGATCAAGAGTTGCATGTTCCTTCAACTGAGCCAGCCAGGGCACCCCTCTTTTGTAGTTTTTAATGTCCGTTTTTAGATGATTTCTTCCAAAGGAAGCCTGGACTTCAAGGCTTTAGAAATGTTGGATCAATGAAAATTCTAATATCACTCTGGAAACACTTCAGCTAAATCGCTGCTGTTCAAATAAGATAAGCACCTTGAGGAAATCTGAAATAGCAAAGCTAGCAGAGGCCATTCTTAATCCCGGCCCTACCCATGCCCATTCTGGAATGCATCATACCACCATCACCAAGCACTGGCTGAATGCCTTCTGTGGTCCTGAATTTCCATGTTTTAGACTATATTGGGTCCCAACCAATTCACATGTTCAAAGTTAAACTATATACTTGTAGGCCACTACCCTAATAACCTACCAGGCTTTCCATCTTATATGGAAATTAAATAGTTGCTATTAAAATTTTTTTAGGGGCGCCTGGGTGGCTCAGTTGGTTGGGCCACTGCCTTCGGCTCAGGTCATGGTCCCGGAGACCCAGGATCGAGCCCCGCATCGGGCTCCCTGCTCGGTGGGAGGCCTGCTTCTCCCTCTCTCACCCCCCTGCTTGTGTTCCCTCTCTGTGTTTCTCTCTGTCAAATAAATAAAATCTTTAAAACAAAAAACAAAAAACAAAATTTTTTTTTTAAAAGGGGAACCTGGATGATGCAATTGTTAAGCATCTGCCTTCAGTTCAGGTCATGATCTCAGAGTCCTGGGATGGTATCCAGTGACAGGCTCCCTGTTCAGCGGGAAGCCTGCTTCTCCCTCTCCTCCCTCTCTTCCTCTGCCACCTTCCCCTTGCTCCTGTGTGCATACACTCTCTCTCTCTCTCAAATAGAGTCTTTAAAAAAATAAACACGGGCACCTGGGTAGCTCAGTTGGTTAAGCATCTGCCTTTGGCTTAGGTCATGATCTCAGAGTACTGGGACTGAGTCCCCTATCAGGCTCCTGCTCAGTGGGGAGCCTGCTTCTCCCTCTGCCCTCTCCCCAATCGTGCTCTCTCTCTCTCAAATAGTCTTAAAAAAAATTAATTAAATTAAAAAAAATAAGGCTTCCATTTCTGTCCACAAGGAGCTCTCAGCATTGCTAGAAGAGAGGACACAAATACAACTCCAAAGGCAACATGTGTTGCAGTGGCAAATGCACAGCCCTGCAGAAAGGGGAGAAGGACTCGAAAATTCCTGCTTAAACAAAGTCCTCTGAGAGCAGAAGCAAGTCTTACCTCTGTATGCTCAGAGCCTAGCCCAATAAATATTTTTCAAGTTAATGAGCACATGGAACCAACCTGCACTTGGAGGGGAAAAAACAATCACATTCCAAACTGAAGGAACAGGGCGGCATGAAAGAGCACGACCTGGATGGGCATGTTCAGCTGTAAGAAGTGCAACAGAATAGAGGGACAGGGAATTGGAAAACCCTGTTCACTGAAGTTCAGGAGTTGAAACTTCTTAGCCCACAGGAAAACACAAAGGAGTTCCATAGTGCAAAGACAACCTATTTATCTACCCGTCCTCCTTACCAGGTTCCATGAGGGTGATGGCTGGGTCTTAAGCATCTCGGATCCCTAGCAGAGCCTGGCACATGATAAGTATTCAAATAAATGTGACAGAAAGGAAGGAAAGATCATGCAAGTGCTATGACACAAAAGGTTGCAGAATAAGAGACCAAAAGTTCAGGCCAGTGGGTCTTTCCATCCATCTGATATACTCAGACCCAATACAGTGATTCTGCAAAGGCTTTTCCCTTTGTTTCTCAACAAAAACCCTCTCATATACCACCATCGGTCTGTCTCCCTTTCGGAAATAGTATTATTAAGCAACGGGGAAAGTTTGGGGGAATGTGAAGCAAACCACCAACACCTACCTATCATGACAGTCCTGCCATTCCAATACTTCCACAGATTCTTTGAGATTACACATGTTCTGGGTCTTTTTTTTTTTTTTTTTAGATTTTATTTATTTGACAGAGAGAGAGATCACAAGTAGGCAGAGGCAGGAAGAGAGAAGAGGAAGCAGGCTCCCTGCTGAGCAGAAGGCCTGATGTGGGCCTCGATCCCAGGACCCTGAGATCATGACCTGAGCTGAAGGCAGAGGCTTCAACCCACTGAGCCATCCAGGCACCCCTAGGTCTCATTCTTACCACGTTTTTGACTAGGGTCATAGGTAGCAGAGGTGAAGGTAATTATGGTGGAAATAAATGCGGAGCAGGTGGGTTTCACTAAATGTTAGTTCCCCTTTTCCTTATTGACTCTTCAAAAGCACTTTCTGTATTAGTCTGGTACTTCTTGCGTTATAGTCATTGTTCCTATACAGCTTTATAATTTTCAGAGTCTTCGGCATTCCACTTCATGCAATCTTCATCACCACCATGTAAGCACAACAGATCCTATAACCTCATCCTTGCACGTGAAAAAGCCTAATAAGATCATAGAGTGAATGAAGACCGGGAACATGACTCAACTGCAGTGACTGGTGTCAGTAATACACAGCACAGGTAGAAGGAAAGTTCTAGTTTGTTGTGTTTTGAGAGTTGTCTTCTAGCAGTTTCCTACTGAGGGCAGAATGGGCATCATATACTTCTCAGTGGTGAAAGCAACTATAAGCAATACTTATCAAATGGATGTTTAACTGAAGTTGGGATATACTATCAGACAACACAAGCTCTCTTCCTAGAAAGACCATAAAATTAACATAGCAGGGCGCAGAGTGGCTCAGTCATTAAGCGTCTGCCTTGGGCTCAGGTCATGATCCTGGAGTCCCTAATGGAGTCCTACTTCCAGCTCCCTGCTCAGCGAGGAGCTTGCTTCTCCCTCTCTCAATCCCCTGCTTGTGTTCCCTCTCTAGCTGTGTTCCTCTCTGTCAAATAAATAAAATACCAAAAAAAAAAAAAAAATTAACATAGCAGTTTTTTTTTGTTTTAAAGATTTTATTTATTTACTTGACAGAGAGAAACACAGCGAGAGAAGGAACACAAGCAGGGGAGTGAGAGAGGGAGAAGCAGGCTTCCCGCCGAGCAGGCAGCCCGATGTGGGATTCGATCCCGGGTCTCCAGGATCATGACCTGAGCCGAAGGCAGTCGCCCAACCAACTGAGCCACCCAGGCGCCCCAACACAGCAGTTTTCTTAAGAAAGAAATGTCAACTTTAACATTCCTCAATTATCCCCTAAAATACACTGCTAAACTATAAAAGAACACAGAAGAGGAAATTACAACCCTCATTAAACAATCAAGAATACATTATCCATTTCTAAAGGTGTTTTAACATAAAATATATCTCAAAAAATTATTAAATACCAGGAAAAGTATATAAGCAGGATTATGTTTTTTAAGGGAATTGAGAAGCACCTGGCTAGCTGAGTCCGTGGAGTGTGTGGATCTTGATCTCAAGCCCCACATTAGGGTAACTACTATTCTACACTATCAATCCTCATTATTTGTGGATTCCATACTTGCAAATTCTATTCACTCAAATTTACTTGTAACCCCAAAATCAATACTTGCTGCACTTTCCTGATCATTCAAAAACAAGTACATGTTCGCGGTGGCAGACATCTGTAAACACTTCACTGTACACATTCCCAGCACAATGTGCCAATTTGCCTTATTTCCCCTCCGTGGTTTAAACAAACATCCTTTTCAGAGCCTACTTAGCACCACATTTTTTGCATTTTGTGCCTTCCGTTGATGATTTTGCAGTTCAAAATGGCCCCCAAGCAAAATGCTGAAACACTGCCTAGTGTTCCTGAGCACAAGAAACGGACGAGCCTGAGAAAATACATGCATTTATACATGCCTCATTAAAGCAGGAAGCCCATTACCACTGACTGAGAGTTCAATATTCATCAATCAACAATATACATTAAATAAGGGAAACAGAAACACACATAAGACAAGGTTACATACTGATCAGTTCACAGAAATGTTGTGACTAGAGGCTCACAGGAACTTAGCCCTGTATTTTCCTTAGGGCTAATGAGTCATTACTTGCTAATACAGGGTTCTCAGTGACCCTGTGGAACAGAACTACCTCAACTGTTGTTCCATGTACATGTTCCATGCACACCTCAACACATAACAATAGGAAAGCCACAAAATTAAAGAGTATTTTCAGAAGCAAGAGGGTAATTTTCTCCAAACCCAGAAACAAGAGCTGAAGGTTCCTGACAGAATAACTGCAAAGACCGGTGACGGTGTTATTATAGGCCAACAGACTAAAAACACCGGAATAATACAATATACAAAGTCAGAAAATGAATACAATACCATGGGCCAAATTCAAGTGGTGGCCCCACGCAGGAATGCAAGATGATTCAATGGGGTAAGGGCAGAGAGTGTTAAGAACATTTGTTCACATTTATTATTTTAATTTCATCTTCAAATTCCAATGTAACATAATAATAATAGTACGTATACACAATTTATAATATTTTTTAAATATTTTTTATTTTTTAAAGACTTTATTTATTTATTTGACAGAGAGAAGGGGATACAAGCAGGGGCAGTGGGAGAGGGAGAAGGAGGCTTCCACTGAACAGGGAGCCCATTACAGGGCTTAATCCCAGGACTCTGGCCCAGAGCCAAAGGCAGAAGCTTAATGACTGAGCCACCCAGGTGCCCCATAAATTCTCTCTCTCTCTCTTTTTTTTTTTTTAAGATTTATTGATGTACAAGAGAAAGAGAGAGAGGAGGGGCAGAGGGGAAGGGAGAGACTCCCAAGCCAACTCCCTCCTGAGCTCAGAGCCTTATGCAGGTCTTGATCCCACGACCCTTGGATCATGACCCGCGTCAAAATCAAGAGTCATGCTCAACTGACTGAACCACCCAGGCGCCCCCACAATTTATAAATTCTACTGGCAGGGCCTGCTACAATTCTGCTGATGAGGTACATGACCAAAAAAATGTTGAGAGATCAGCACCATAAAGATCAGAATCAGCACCTGAAAAGAAAATCAAACGAGAGGCATGTGTCCTGCAGTGAGGGGCAGGGCTGGAGGCTGAGGATTCAGATGCACTGGGAACATCTAAGGAAAACTGGACTCTAATGGTCTCTGCGCCCAACAAGTTGCCATGACCTCACACCAGACCTCCCCCAAAATCAATTCATGAGAATTTAATTAGCTGGTTGCAGCATTCACTACAGATCCTAGCTAGGAGGCCCTCCTGTTCTAGAAATCTGACAATCATACGACTCAGAGAAAATGAAATAGAACAGCCGCCAAATAAAAGCATTGTTTTTTTGTTGTCTGACATGGAAGGACCAAGGCATGCCGTGACAGAGCAGCAGCTGTCCAGAGAACACTTCCCAGACTGAGAGGATCCTAGTGAATCCCATGAGATATCCCAGACTGTTTGTGTTATACAGTTAAGGTGTATCATATACACGTTTAACTGTAAGTGTTCAGACAAAAAAAAAAAAAAAAAAGGAGGAAAGGAAAAAATAACCACAGTCTGGGCTGGCAATCTGGATGTTAGTCCACTCATGGGGTCTACTGTTCCCCAGTGGAACAGTCTCAGTTCCTGTGTCTTTTACAGTGTGAGTGGCTCAGTATGAGGCTGTTTGACACTACATATTTGTCATTTATATCACCAAATCCCAAACCAACTACTTCCTCTGATGCTCCAGGGAAGAAGCAGGGATATGTATCCACCCTAAAGGGAAAAATGAATGCATGACTTACTGAAAAATGGATATCAGTCTCCAAAGAGGAATGACTTCCTAAGGGTCTTTCAAGGGCAATTTTTGACAATACTCAGTTTGCACAGTATATGCTGAACACAGAACCAAATCTCCAAATAAAGACTCAACTATAATTATGTGGTTCAAGGGTTCACTCCTAAACCTATCACCAAGTGGTGGTATAAAGTGAAATTTGTTACCATATACTTTTAAGGTACTTCGTGTGGATTAAAGTGCTCTCATATCAACTGTGTCATTTAATATATACAGAAGCCAAGCAAAGGCACGGAACAAGCACTGTGGTTTCCACTTTAGAGGTCAAGTGTGCAATAATGTAAAGAATAGGAGTTCTGGAGTCAGGCAATTTGGGTTCAAATTCCAGGTGTAATGTTCAATTTTATTTTTTTTTAAGATTTTATTAATTTATTTGATAGAGAGAAACACAGGAAGAGAAGGAACACAAGCAGAGGGAGTGAGAGAGGGAGAAGCAGGCTTCCCGCCAAGCAGGGAGCCTGATGCAGGGCTTGGTCCTGAAATCATGACCTTGGCCAAAGGCAGAGGATTAACTCGCAGACGCTTATCGACTGAGCCACCTAGGTGCCCCCTGTACTGTTCAACTTTTAAGAATTTTTCCTGTGAGTAAAAGGTAGAAAATGCACACACCTCACAGACTTTTTGAGGATGAGTCAAGCAATCATGTCGCATATATATCATAGATGTTTGTTTCTGCAGGAAGCAGAGCTGTATGTTTCACACACCTAATGTAACTAATAAAGTCCAGAACAGAACAAACATGTCCCAATTCCCACTCCCTGCTCAGAGATTCAAGGATATGATTTAGTATCTCTTTTAAAAGGTTTAGGGGCGCCTGGGTGGCTCAGTTGGTTGGGCGGCTGCCTTCGGATCAGGTCATGATCCCGGAGACCCGGGATTGAGCCTCACATCAGGCTCCCTGCTCAGCGGGAGGCCTGCTTCTCCCTCTTTCACTCCCCCTGCTTGTGTTCCCTCTCTGGCTGTGTTTCTCTCTGTCAAATAAATAAAATCTTTAAAAAAATAAAATAAAATAAAATAAAATAAAAATAAAATAAAAGGTTTAAAAAAGGGGCACCTGGGTGGCTCAGCTGGTTGGGTGACTGCCTTCGGCTCAGGTCATGATCCCG
>PITA01000778.1:68891-89306 GCA_004023965.1 Spilogale gracilis | reverse complement strand
ACAGTTCCCAAAAGTGCATTTAATAATGGAATCCTTTTTGCAGAATTACTATAAATATCCACACAGACTTAACTGTTCTTCTGAATATACTTTTAGAAACATCAGTTTTGGTAAACTAATATAGAACAAATAAATAACAGCTTATTAGATTATAACACATTAATAATTAATGTGAACAAAATAATAATAGATTACAGGACAAAGCATAAGAAACTATCTTTTAAACAAAACCCCTGAAATGAGCACTAGGTGTTATATGCAAGGGATGAATCACTAAACTCTACCCTGAAACTAATAATGCACCAACTTGAATTTAAATTAAAAAAACAAAATTTTAAGAATAAACAAAACTCCCTAAAATCATTTTTTGCAGCCTGCCTGACTTTACCCAGTGTCAAACTTTTTTTTAAAGATTTTATTTACTTATTTGACAGAGAGAAACAGAGCTAGAGAGGGAACACAAGCAGGGGGAGTGAGAGAGGGAGAAGCAGGCTTCCCGCTGAGCGGGATCCCGCTGAGTGGGGAGCCCATGGGAGACTTGATCCCGGGCCTCCAGCATCATGACCTGAGCCAAAGGCAGATGCTTAACGACTGAGTCACCCATGCACCCCTTCCCAGTGTCAAACTTAAAAAAAAATATATATATATATATCTTTTTAGGCCATGAAGACATTTTAACTCTCAGAAAGATATCAGAATAAGTCTACTACCATAAACAAAGATTTCAAGAAGTGGCTCATGTCATCTGGCAAAAGACAGGACTGGTTGGGGAGTAGGGGAGTGGAGAGGTGGGAAAGGCACCTATGTTTTGTTACAAAACTGATTTGCATGAGATATCCTTGTCCCTCCTCAACTTTCCAAGAATGATATATAATCTCATGCTGCATCACTACCTTTCCTGTCATTATTCCTGGTAGAGTTAATAAGCTGTGAACTATAACCCAAAAAGATTAGGAATCCTTTTATCTCTGAAAACTCGGAGAAAGCGGTTATTCTGCCAGACATTAAGAAAAAAGTCAACTCCATTACCAGCATTTGGTCAATACTAAATAGTTCTGCAGAGGCCTCTGCTGTAATTAAAAACTGCAGAAAAAAAGGTCAAACTAGATTTCTTAAGAACTTGTGCTAAGATGGTATTGTGATTCTTCTAAAAAATTTGTAAGTGGTTGTTATACTGGAGTCCTAGGAATGCACGCTGATTTTACATTATAATCCCCATCAAGAAAATCATTCTTCGCAGTTAATTTTAAAAGTAAAACTACCTTTAAAAAATTTAAAACTCAGGGGCGCCTGGGTGGCTCAGTCGTTAAGCCTTTGCCTTCCGCTCCAGTCATGATCCTGGGAGTCCCTGTATCAAGCCCCACATCAGGCTCCCGATTCGGTACGGAGTCTGCTTCTCCCTCTCTCACTCCCCCTGCTTGTGTTCCCTCTCTAGCTCTGTTTCTGTCAACTATATAAATAAAATCTTTTAAAAAATGTAAAACTCAGACTGCTCAATTTGTTGGAATATGGGTTTTTTTCTACATTGTGAACAATCTATCATTGTATGCAAACCCTTCTAGTTAATGCTTTCATCTTAAACCTCTAAAAGTCTAATGAAGCATAGACTAGGCCCAAGAAATTCTTTTTTAAGTTATATTAGTATTTAATATTTGTTGACAAATAGAATATAGATTTTTTTTTCAAAGCTCTGCTATAATGCAGATCTATAAGTTCACGAATTAGACATATACAATTGTTTGGTTAATAGTGACATCCTAGGATAGAGGCTTTGGGTAAGAGAGTCAAGTTTCCATGGTTTTCAGAGGAAAATGAACAGAATCTACACATGGTTGTTCTACAGCTTAATAAATCAACGCAGTGCCTTGTCCAATAACATAAAAAGTGCAGGTCGACCACTAATAGCAGGAGTGGGAAGGCGGGGGGGGGAGGGGCGCTAACCACCAAGGCCGAAGATACAGAGCCACCTGAAGTCGTCTTGACACTTCAGTCTACGTTTTATGGAAATAGACGCCTCCAGGACCACCCAATCGCGGCCGCCGCCTAGCCAGGCCCAACCCAGAGCCAAGAAGGCGCTCACCTGCGGGGCGACGGGGCGCACACCTGGCGGGGGAGGGGAGGGCGCCCAAATCTGCCCTCCTCCGCCCGTTTTCGCTAACATCTCCACCCCTTTCCCACTCTCCGCAGTGAACCAAGGGCAGGGACTCGGGAGGACGAAGAGGGTGCGGAGACGAAAAGCCATCCCTGCAAAACGCCGCCGCCTTTTTACTTCCACCTCACAGTGGGTGCAAAGCCACACCGCCTCTCCTACGCCTCATGTTTCTGGTACAAGGTATGCAATACTTAAAAAAAAATGTTTTTAATTGCTTTTAAGCACAAGTCACTTCCCCGCTCCCTTACGCCCCTCACCTTCACGAAAGCAATCGGGGTTGTGGTACCTTCGATATCTAACAGGATCACAGTGACTTCGGCGGGCACGGAAAGCACGACCATTTCCCTACCGGATGCAACTACCGGAATCGGCCTACTGGTAGGAAGGACGGAGGGCGGCGCCAACTGCGCCCCCAGCACCGTCCTGGGCTTCCGACAGCCCCACAAGAATCTCCCACCCGGCAACCGCGTGCGGATCAAAGAGCGAGGAACACGCCACCTCCGCTCCCCTGAAGGTGGATAGGACGGCCGCACAAGCGCCCTAAGCTACCTAGCAGCCTAGGGCCGGAGGCCGAGACCACGTGGACAGGGAAAGGGGGCGGCCCTCCCGGAGTTCGGAGGGGGTGGGGAGGAGGTAAAGGCGTCGACGCCGATTGGCCACCAGAGAAGCCTCGAACCCGATCCGTCAAAATGGGCCTCGCGTGGGCGGGAACAAAGAAGCGAACGCGGGACCCGGGTGCGCGGGTGCGCGCGCGCTCTCCGCAGACTGGTTGAGCGAGCGGGAGAGGCCCGGGGCACGTGCAGACGGGAGCCCCGCGAGTGGCGCGCCGGGGATGTGAGTGCCCCTTGCCCTCTATGGCACCTAGCCCCCTCCCCGCCCACTGCCTTCGCTTTTGCATATTTACAGTAACCTGAGCGGGCTCCCGCCCCTCCTCCCGTCCTCAGCCCGCAAAAGAGGCCGTGCCGGGACCGGGTTCGCTTGACTGCGTTGGCTCGGGCGCCAGCCGATCGGCCTCCACGGCCCGCGCGCCTGTGGCGGTAGCGAAAGAGGCACCCGCGCTGCGCGGCTATCCAGAGAGGCCGCCGCGCGCCCGCTTCCTGTTCGGCTGGTTCCAGCCAGCTCGAGGACAAAACACGCGTGCGCGCGGCAGACGGGCGGGCGGGCGCGCTCGCTGTCTCAGCCGCCGGCGCCGGGCGCAGTCCACCTTTTTTTGTGGAGCATCCCGGCCACGGTGCTAATTGATAGCGGCAGCCGCCACCACAGCAGTCCGCACTGGGGGACCGAGGGCTTTGGAAAAAGGCGGGGTTGACGGCTCTTTGCTGGGAGTGGGCTGGACCGGACGCCGGAGACAAAGGCTCTCCTGACAAGAGGGACTGTGGCCCTGCGACGGCGCTGCTCAGGATTTTTGACCCTAGGACTTTTCGCCCCTTCGTTTTTTCTCTTCTGACTCTTCTCTCATCTTAAGCCCGCGTCCCCTCACCCACGACCTCGCTCCTCACCGGGAGGGCCGCGATGGAGGTCCCGCCCCGGCTTTCCCATGTGCCGCCGCCATTGTTCCCCTCCGCGCCCGCTACTTTAGCCTCCCGCAGCCTTTCCCATTGGCGGCCGCGGGCGCCGCGGCAGCTCGCCCCGCTCCTCCCTTCGCTCGCTCCCAGCTCCGCCCGGCAGGGGGCGCGCCGAGCCCAGCGCCACGTCACCGCCCAGCAGCCCTCCCGATTGGCGGGCGGGGCGGCTATAAAGGGAGGGCGCAGGCGGCGCCCGGATCTCTTCCGCCGCCATTTTAAACCTAGCTCCATACAACGCTCTGCCGCCGCTGCTGCCGCGACCCGGACTGCGCGCCAGCACTCCCCGGCCGACAACTCCGCCACCATGGAGGACATGAACGAGTACAGCAACATAGAGGAATTCGCAGAGGGATCCAAGATCAACGCGAGCAAGAATCAGCAGGATGACGGGTACGGCACGCTTCTCCTCTCTTCCCCCTCCCCCAGGGCGCCGCACGCGCCCTTCATCCCTCGAGAGCCGCGCGCTGTCCCGGTTCTTGCCCCGAGTCGATTCCTCGCGTGCCTTCTGGGCCCCACAAGCTTGAAGGGAAGAGGAAAGTAGGAGACGGAGGGGGTGACTCGAGAGGCCCGCGGAAGGTGGGGGAAGGGCGAAGGAGTTGGAGGCGGAGGGCGGCGGCGTCTGTGTCCCGAGTGCGCAGGCGCCGCGTGGGGCCGAGGGGGAGGGGCCGGCTTCGCTGCGCCACATGCTGCAGCTGCCGCCGCCTTTTCATTGTGTCTGTGTTCCGGTCCCCGCAGTTTTCCTGGGAAGAGTTTAGGGAAGTCTTAGTTTGGGAATCTGTGTGTGACTGGTACCCGGATCCCCAGAACGCGTTGGGAGTTGTTCAGGTTGAAATAGTGCCTTGGCAGCCGTGGAAGGGGGTGGACCTAAGTTGTGAGGGATAGGTTAGAAGTTAGATTTTTAAAACTAAAGCAGTGTAGAACATAATTTGTTGGCTTCGTTTAAATTTCGTATTATACAGTATGGTGAACAAGCTGTCCGGTGTTTCGAATATGTGACCTTGATGGAATTTGGGGGTTCGTGTTTTTTGTTTATAAGTGATCTGTAGACACGGATTGAATTACTTGAATATATGGCTAAACGGTCCCTTATTTCGTACTTAAACATAATTCTAGGACTGAAGTAATCCTTGAGGTGCTGCTAATCTTTTTTCAAAAAAAAACCTTTATTTCTAGTAAAATGTTTATTGGAGGCTTGAGCTGGGATACAAGCAAGAAAGATCTGACTGAATATTTGTCTCGATTTGGGGAAGTTGTAGACTGTACAATTAAAACAGATCCAGTGACTGGAAGATCAAGAGGATTTGGATTTGTGCTTTTCAAAGATGCTGCTAGTGTTGATAAGGTAGGAGCAGGTACTCTGCATTCGTGCTGCTTCTGTGCTTTTTTGCAAATTGGGGATTTGGTTGTATATTGTTAGATTAAATACATTTATCTTCTAGGTTTTGGAACTGAAAGAACACAAACTGGATGGCAAATTGATAGACCCTAAAAGGGCCAAAGCTTTAAAAGGGAAAGAACCACCCAAAAAGGTTTTTGTGGGTGGATTGAGCCCAGATACTTCTGAAGAACAGATTAAAGAATATTTTGGAGCCTTCGGAGAGGTGCGCTCTATGTTTATGTGTGTTTCATACTTGGTGTGTTTATGTAATGTTAATCTTCAGCTTTTTACAGAACAAATTGATTTGTCCAGTGAGGAAGAGGTTAAATTAACTGCTCAGGTCCCTTCTAGTCACTACCTTAATAGCTGTTTTTTCTGTGCTGTGATGGAAACCGACCTCTTAATTTATTTTGGCCAAAACACAGGTGCTTTGGGGTGGTCAGTGTTTGGACTTAACAACCAGTGGCATCTGTTCGGTACAAAATGATATTAAATGAAATTTTGCTGTCCTCTAAATGTTCCACAGATGAATTTTTGTGATGCGATGAAAAAATACGAGTTTCTATGCAGAAATAATCTGGAGTAACATGCAGCATGTTACAATGAAGCTTGAGGACCTTTGGTGGCATTGTAATACTTTTGGTAGCTTTTATTATTGGTGGATGATCTTAAGTGTGCTTCTTGATTTCAGATTGAAAATATTGAACTTCCCATGGATACAAAAACAAATGAAAGAAGAGGATTTTGTTTTATCACATATACAGACGAAGAGCCAGTAAAGAAATTGTTAGAAAGCAGATACCATCAAATTGGTTCTGGGAAGGTAAAACCATTTTGCTTCAATTAAATGAAGATTTTGAAGGCGGTTGTTTTGTTTAGTGAGATTTTTTTTTATTTTGAGATTCATAAAATGGCTAAACATGACAGTTATAGAAATTTTTTAATGTGTTTATAGTGTGAAATCAAAGTTGCACAACCCAAAGAGGTATATAGGCAGCAACAGCAACAACAAAAAGGAGGAAGAGGTGCTGCAGCTGGTGGACGAGGTGGTACTAGGGGTCGTGGACGAGGTGAGGCTTGATTCTTTGGAAGTTAATCCTTTGAAAATGACTCCATGGTTTAAGCTGTAAACTGTTCAATAGGAATAAACCCATAAGAAAGTAAAGCAGTTTTTCAACATAAAAAATGCTCAAGTTGGTGGGTGGGTGGGTTCACTGGTTTCAGCTCTTCAAAGAATGGCCACTCTGATAGTGTCCCTTTCTAATGGGAAGATACTACCAGTTTAATGTAGTTAAGATTACATGATAGCACCATGGTGTGCTAGATTTGAGGGGCAGGAGTCTTTGTTTTAAAACTAAACAGCCTACCTGTCTTCACTTTTGTTCTGATTTTTCCATTAAACTTAGGAAGCTTGATAATTGGCACAATTGGTCTTTCTACCCCCTTTTTTTGACAACTGGAATAATTATTTTCTCAGACAACTGTATAGATACCCATTCCACCTGTTTAAGATTTTCAGCGTGAGGGACAGGAACAGAACATGTTGTGTTAGGATTGGGGGTCAGAAATTGTTATCTAATAATCATTGTGCATTGTTTCAGGTCAGGGCCAAAACTGGAACCAAGGATTTAATAACTATTATGATCAAGGATATGGAAATTACAATAGTGCCTATGGTGGTGATCAGAACTATAGTGGCTATGGCGGCTATGATTATACTGGGTATAACTATGGGAACTATGGATATGGACAGGGATATGCAGACTACAGTGGTAAGAATATTTACCTTAATTTCATAAACGAATGGTATTAAAATTCCATGTTAAAGTACAGTTCCATTCTGAAATTGTGGGTTTTCCATTCTGGAAGTGGTTTAGAGTTAAGTTTTTAGGCATTTGATAGTCATCGGGTGATTATACTAATGTAAAAATTTTGGTTGTTAGAAATGTTTTCGAATATGTGGTATGTCACTAGTTCATAATGGCTGTTTAAGATACTTGGTATTTTAATATTTGGCATGCAGAATTGTGCATGTTTAATAGTTTTCTGAAGTATTTATAATGAAATCATTTTGTAGAAAAGTATCTTAATACAAATTTTTTGTTTTCAAAAATAGGCCAACAGAGCACTTACGGCAAAGCGTCTCGAGGGGGTGGCAATCACCAAAACAATTACCAGCCATACTAAAGGAGGATGTTGGAGAAAACAGGTGTGTGGAAGAATACAAGAAACCAGTGGAAATGTCTAATTTAATTTAAAGATCAATAGACAAATGGAAAAATAAGTAAAAACAAAATATTATGTAGTCTGTTTTTACTAAATTGTTAACTTTTTAATTGCTTTATGAGCCTGTTTTGCCTAAAGTGTCTATAGATCTTTAACTTTAAAGTCTTATCTCACTTTCTTTAGTATTACAGAAAAACTTAAGAGTTTTTCTGTTTGCTTTGTGTACCAGGTGGTCTAGAGGAATAATTAAACTTTTTAGAACTATTAACAGGTAAAGTACTGAAATGGGTACAACTTAAGGAAAACAAGAATGTTGTCTTCTAACTCTGACATTATACCTTGTTTGTACCCGCCAGCGGGAACTTCATTGCAGGCCGTGTGTCACCCTGACCACGTCTATCTCTGGGGGTCGCACGTTGCGGGCAGAGCGCAAGGCATACACCAGAAAACGCTGTCCTGTGGTATGGTCTCTTCCAACTTCATGTACCAGCGTAAAGATTAAAGTGGAAAACTTCAGACTTTGGCTTCTTTTTTAATCTTTTTGAAGATTAAGTGTCTAAACTTAACTTAAATGGTTTTTTACAGGAGTTAAAGTACTTAAATGCCTTTTTACAGCTTAATCATTTTGGTCTTCTATTTAGTGTTGTATTTCAATTGTGGAGCCTCATTTTAAGTGTTCATTCTTTAAGATTTAATGCTTGCTTTTTCTTTTTATAGCTAATAGTGAAATCTACAAACCAAAACAAGAACTTTAAAATCTGGGATATAAATTAAAGATCATATGCACACAACAATTTGTTTACTTAAAATATAATAAGCCTAATAGAAATTCATTTTTGTAAGAGTGTTTTTTGGCTTACTAGAGATACTTCTAGTAGACCTTAATGTAGCACAGTTCAACCTGTGAATATGGGAAGATTGCATTTCCCAATTCTTCAATTAAATTTACTATGATCTGGGAACTCCAGGGTGAATTTATTAATGACCTAAATTACATTTTGCCATTGAATATGCGTGTGATCTTTAATTATTGAAGAAAAGAATAAATTGAGGACTTAAAACAATTCATGAAAGTGGACCTTTGAAAGCTTTCAGAGTTGCACAAATCTAACTGCTATTTTGTTTTTGTTTTTAGGAGGAGATTGCTAAAGTTAACCCATCTTGCAGGACGACATTGAAGATTGCTCTTCTGTTGATCTAAGATGATTATTTTGTAAAAGACTTTCCTAGTGTACAAGACACAACTGTGTCCAACTGTATATAGCCGCCAATTAGTTTTCTTTGTTTTTACTTTGTCTTTTGCTATCTGTGTTATGACTCAGTGTGGATTTGTGTTTATACAAATTTTATTTGTATGATTTCATGTTAAACCTCAAATAAATGCTTCCTTATGTGATTGTTTTTCTGCGTCAGGTACTAAATAGCTCTGTAAAAGTGTAATTTAAAATAAGCAATAATTAAGGCACAGTTTATTTTGTAGGGAGTATTGGTTCATAGGGAGAAACTGGTCCTTTATGAATAGCCAGCTACCCTGTCCCCCTGTTCCCCATTTTTGTTAGATGTATTCTATCCTCTAAGGCTTCATTTCCCTGCTAAAAGAGGTTTCTACCACACCTTTAATATTCTTCTCTGTATATCTGGAGACCTTGTCATAGGGTTGTCATTAGTGGAAGCTTTCGAACAGACCATGAGTCTTTCTGGACAGTCTTGGTAAAGTGTACCTTTTTGGCACAAAGCATGTTGGTAGCTCTTTTCATGAATAGAAAAGATAGTGTTTTGTTCCTGTCTCTGGGAAGCTATTGGAGATGCTTAATCAGAATCAGTGGTCTGCTGGAAGGAGCTTTGGCTAATGATAATACTATGACTTAAATTGTTTTCTTGATTAAAATGTCCAGATACACCCAGGGAAAAGGCCCTGTTAAACAGTGTGTTGGATCTACAGCTTAACAGATTTTACCAAGCATTTTGACAGATAGGTATGAGGTGGTTAAAATTTGAGCAAAAGTTAGATTGAGGTAGATATTTGAAGTAGTGGCAGGTAGGAAATTAGTTGTATTCTATTGGTATTGTCACAGCAAGCACCAAACTGAATAAAATGTTTCTCTTTTTTTTTCTATTGGGGCATTTTTAGGAAGCTATATTGGGTGTTAACTGTTAACGTGGTGTGAATTCTTAGAAAAAGCCATGGTGGTAGATTTCATCATTTTTAATGCATTAGTGCATGAGCTGAGTAGTTAAGCATATCCAGATTCAGACATAGGAAGGGGAGTAGTAGGGAAAAGTATACTTTTAAGTTTTATGTATCTCAATGCATATCTAACTGACGTGAGTCATTAAAACATCCTGGTGCATCAGAAAGTTTTAGCCCTAGATTTGGGAGAATATCCTGGGTAAACCCAAGTTTTAAATTTTACATTTACTGTAGGTTGGATTTAAGGTTTTTAGGTTCTGTTTTCTGTGGTTCCAAATTAGACCCTAGGATTGGCATACGTGTTCACATGACTAGTAGTTGACCTCACCTTCAACCAAATGTAAATTTTTTATGCTGATGAACCTGCCTTTTGTTTCATTTGGTGCCTGCAACTTTCTTTGTTCAATGATGTTTGTACTTGCTGGCTATCAAGTTACAATGCACTTGGCCTCCTTTTGCTCCTGTTTCGCTATTTGACCTTAAACCTAGGCCAAGTACCAATGTTGGTTGTTTCAAGGGACTGTTCATTAAATCAACATGCAATCTTAGGGAACAAGGGAGATTTTCATTTTAAGTTATGTTGTCAAAGTCTGTAGGTGCAGCAGTGTCTTTTTAGGGCAATGAATCCTGTTAAATTCAATTTTATGATTAGGTGAGAAGTTGACATTGAGATTGTCCTTTCCCTGATCAAAAATGAATAAAGGCTTTTTAAACAAAATCCAAACTTTTCAATCAAGTCTTGATATATATGACTTTGAAGAAATACACTATATCCAGAGATGATTGAGATTTGCAAAGAAATAAAGCATGCATTTGGGGTTTTTTCCCCCTGAGGGGCCTTGGACTCTAAATTCAGGTTTTAAGCTGAGTGCTAACTGATGTAAGTTTTAAATATAGCAAGGCTGAGCTGTAGGACTTCATTCGGATGAATGATAAAGTTATCAAGGTGTCATCAAGTATGTAGAACTAAGTAATTTGACAATTGAAGGCGTGAGGGTAGAAATTCTGAGGTCCCTATGACAAAAGTAGCCTGTATACCTTGTGAAATGTGCTTCCTGAATGGTTTTGACTGAGTTTGTGTGGTATTATTCATCGTAATAGAAACTTGATTACTTTCACTAATATTCTGTAGTCTTAATAGTGTTTGTAAGATTAAGAATATTAAGGTGTCTGTTGGGATATGAATGTGGATAAGCAGAGCTTTTATTCCATTCTCTGATCTTTCAAAATGGTGACAGGGACTGCATTTTTGCTAATTGTAAATTTTAATACTTAATTTTTAATACCTGAAAATTTCATCACTACTCTTAAACAAGATTTGATAGGATGTCAACCACAGGATGCTAAGTTTCACTGATTAAAAGTGATTCAAGGACACTGCAGGTGTACTGCAATTTTTTTGTTACCTTTTCTATGAAGTCATTCAAAAATACTGTCATAAAAATACGGGTTGTTTTAGGGTTAGTTGGGGTTTTGTATTTTTCTCTTGAAGTAGTTAATAGTTGGATGTGGAATTTCATTGAATTTTCGTTGAATGGTAAATAAAAATTCACCTTTGACTTCTCAACTACTGCTTTTTATAAACTAGGGTAGAGCATAGTGCTTTCCTGGGATTACAGGGTAATTACATTCTCAAAACCTGAATTATGTTAAATTGCAGCTTAATCTGGTTTTACTGAGCTGAGTACTCATTTAAGAGGTTTACCCCTCGGGTACCTGGTTGGTTTAGTGGAGCATGTGTCTTGATCTTGGTGTTTTAAGTTTGAGCCCCATGTTGGGTATAGAGATTACTTTTGAAAAATCTTAAAAAAAAAAAAAAAAGATGTACCCCTATTTTGGGGAAGGTGTCTTATCTCCTTGTAAATGTAAAAATTTCAAATGAAATTTGAAATGTAAAATGTAAAAATTTCAAATAACAATGTTTTACGGTTTGGGTTTACCAAAGGCCAACACAAATGAGAAATACATGAAAAACTATCTGCAGACAAGTTTCCTTATGGTACTCTAGTGGTTTTTTTTTTAAGTGTAGTTTCAGAGAAAGTGTAACTTGGAAAGACATCTAGTTTAAAAGGCTCTTGAGATGGACTAAAATTTACTAAATTTGCTGTCCTTTATGATGTTGCACAGAGGGGTTTCTTCAGATGTTCTCAGTTTGAGTATTTGTGTGTTGACTGGCCAATACTCGAGTGTTTTAAAAGACAGGAATGACCAACCCCACAAAAGACCCTACAGCAAAATTTTGATTAATCCCCAGGTTTTTCAGACAAGATTTGACACGTTCAGGGTGGTATGGCCATAGACAGCCCCTTAGTTTTTTCAAATTGGAGAAATTTTTAGCTAATTGGAAATACCAATGCATTACATTTTGGAATCTTAATCTAGCCACCTTAAGCATCTCTGAGCCTGAGATTTTGAACAAGCTTTTGTCACTTCCAGGAATAACCTGTAATCTGCAGTATTTAATGCAGAGTGCTGAGGTCTTTGTTGGAAAGTAAGATTTTTGTTATGATTATTTTTCCTCTAATGAAACTGCAGTTTTGATAATTTGCAACAAACTTCATTCTCAGGTCTGTCCTATGGGATTATTTAAATTGTCCTGAACCATGAGGCAATTGGGATGCGATGTAAGTTTCACATAGACGCTGCAAGCAGAGGGATGAAAACAGTGATAGTGGGGGGCTAAATGGTATTTTAGGGTAGTTCCAACATTTTTCATTACCAGGACACCCTTTAAATACACTCTTTCACAGACTTGGGTTTTCTGGGTTTTGTTTTGTTTTGTTGTTTGTTTATTAACAGATTGGGGGGGGGGGTGAGAGCACAGGGGAAGGTCAGGGAGATAGAGTCTCAAGCAGGTTCCACACTCAGCCCAGAGCCCAGTATGGGATCCCATCTCACAATTCTGGCGTCATGACCTGAGGTCAAGAGTGGAATGTGTCACTGAGTGATCCACCCAGGTGCCCCTAGACTGTGTTTTGGGTGGTTATATACTTATCTAATATATTGCTCATTATGTGATGACATTTCTATTA
Organism: Spilogale gracilis; assembly: GCA_004023965.1. Classification (NCBI taxonomy): domain Eukaryota; kingdom Metazoa; phylum Chordata; class Mammalia; order Carnivora; family Mephitidae; genus Spilogale; species Spilogale gracilis. Next base: position 76,762 of record PITA01000778.1, on the reverse strand, counting down.
AAAAGCCACGTAGATCATCTGGCTGGCTCAGTTGATAGAACATGCAACTCTTGATCTCGGGATTCTAAATTCAAGCCCAACCTTGGGTGTAGAGATTAAAATCTTGAAAAAAGGCATATAGCTGGCAATCAATATTCCACAGTATGATAATTGGCATCATGCCACCAACTACAATCCCAGCTAAAAGCCAAGAAACAGTATCATTAGCTTGTTCAGATTTTTTTTTTTAAATATGTGATTTCTGGACGCCTGGGTGGCTCTGTGGGTTAAGGCCTCTGCCTTCAGCTCAGGTCATGGTCTCAGGGTCCTGGGATCAAGGCCCGTGTCAGGCTCTCTACTCAGCAGGGAGCCTGTTTCCTCTGAGTTCTCTGCCTGCCTCTGCCTACCTGTGATCGATCTCTCTGTCAAATAAATAAAATCTTTAAAAAATAATAAATATGTGATTTCTATCAGACTTTTAAAATACTGAAAATAAACCTTAAGAATTTTCATTACTACTTTCTAGGACTTTAGCACTACGTTGACCACATCATTGGAAATAAGGAAAAAGAAAATGCATTTTTGAGTATGCATATACTCTGGGGAAAAATGATTTAAAATACCTGTAGCATGGATACAATTCAAATTTTTTTATTTGAGTTTATTTGACAGAGAACGAGAGCACAAGCAGGGACTGGCAGAGTGGCATAGTCCCCGCATATAAGCAGGGAACCTGATGCAGTTCAATGTGGGGCTCCATCTCAGGCCCCCTGAGCCGAAGGCAAACATTTGATCAACTGAGCCCCTAGGCACCCCAATCAAATTTTTTAACTCATGCTTTAAATGACTTAATCAGAACAAAAAGGCCTCCAAATTATACCGTTGATCTCATTTGAAATACATACCTCTGTGCTTTTCATATATTTACTCTTCAGTTACACTCCATGTAAACTAGGACTTAGAGCCTGTCAAAATTAAGAAAAACTTTACCCTGGCCTAGGTCCCCTTATTCTTTTAATTAAGGTTATTTTAATTGTTATTAGCATGATGTTTTGGAACACTAAGATATAGACGTCAAAAGGATTTTTATTTTTCTTCTATTCCCCATCTAACACAATGACAAATTCAGGGACATCGTCTCACTTCCAGTTATCTGCTGACAATGGGTTCCTTCCGCCCTCCCTCCCTCCCTTCCTATCTTACTCTCTTTCTCCACTCTTTCTTCCTCCCTCCCTTTCTTTCTTTCATCTTGACCCCCCAAGAGAAGATGGTCTTGGTGTTAGTGGCAGGTGCAGAGATTTGCCACTGACCCATAACCAAGATCCACAGTACTACCAGGCGAGTGTTGTTTAATCTGAATCTTTTAAAATTCTCCTGGGTATAAATATTTGCCCCTCGAAATTATCCTCTTACTTCATTAAGGACACCAGAGATGCAAATTTCATTCTTCTGCCTTTAACAGAGCAGACATTCTTAGCCAGGAAATTCATAGGCATTAATTACTGTTCTTTTAATAATTCTGTAAAAGGTATGCAAATTCTTAGTATTATTTGGTTAAGAACAATGGTCACAGTTTATTAACTCCATTTGTTGCCATGAGAAAAGAAAACGCCTTACGAAAAAAGTCAGTTTTTCTTAAATTATTCCATAAAATGCTGATGATAAATTTTTTTTTAATTTAGCAGTACATACATTTCCATGCATTAGCAAGCACATTCCTCCTAATAGGGTAAGAATATGTACTCAGATATACATCTATATTAGATAAAAATTTCACTAGACATTTGTTCAAAAGTATTTAATACTTCTCTTTTCAGCAACTATGACCTAAGTAATGCTTCTGAGCACAAACAGGATGAAGTATATTTTTAAGTCTTCTTAAAAAAAAAAACCAAGAGACCTAAAAATATAATGAAAAGTTCACCTAGCTAAAATCTACAGAAGGTCAAAATAGAGAAGTAGGCCTGATGTTCAAAGTTGGGTTTGATGGCCTAACAAAGGACGCAGGAGACAAAGCCTAGGCTACCACAAGTGGAGACGATGATAACTCAATTACTCCATTAAAATAAAGGCTTCCAAAAGACCTGAGAACCCAGTTTCCTCACCTGGGTAGTTAAGGGAAACTTAATTTCAGAATTTAGATTAAGATAGTTCTAGTAAGGTAAGGGGGGGCCTCAAGTGCCTGGAAAAGGGAAATGAAAATCATTTCTTCATCCTAGATTTCTGATGGTTTCCGTGAATGTTTTTTCAAACATAATGACCAATACATAATAAATTAAAATCCACCATAAGTGAGAAACCGGAAGCTACCAGGTCTCCTTGCTGACTACATTGAAATAAAATACAAGCTTGAAAATATATCAGGGAAGAGGAAACTATTAAAGCAACAGAGTAGATCTGATAAAGAATCAAACAGGACTTATACAAATATAACAACAAATGAAATTAAAAACTAAAGATGGATGTGTCTAAAAACAGAGTAGATGCAAGTTAAGAATTAGTAAACTGAAGGATAGATGAGAAGAAACTATCGAAAATGTAGCATGGAAAGACAAAAACATGAGAATTTTCATGGGAAACCAGTGCCATAAAGGTTATAGTAGGTGGGCATAACATGTTTAATTGGAGTTTCAGAAGAGACAGAGGATCCCCAGCAGCCCACTGGGAAGGTAAGCACAGAACACGGGGGAGGGATGGCAGAGAAGCCTTGGGCTCTTCCTGTAGGGTAGAGGGCACCCCTCAAAAATGTAAGAGACAGAATGAGGCATGAGTATGACCCCTGTGTAGTAGCTAGTGGCAGTTGGATCTTGCTGCTCAAGTTCTTACAGAGTTTTCTAGGCAGCTATGACCAGGAAACGATGTCTGGGAACATCGATGCCATCTATGGCCCAGCAGATATCACGGTCCAGTACATGAGACTCTTCAAAACAATCTGCAAGCAGCAGCTGGTTCTGGTGGCTGGGATTCATCCGTGGCTGACAGCTGCCCGGTTGAGCTCTTTCATTAGGGGGACGGTGCAGGAGGTGCCCAGAAACCCAGGGTAGACATGGAGGCTTCCTCTCCCTCTTCCCAGCTGTGGCTTTTATTCCGGGGATCTAGAATCCCCTCCCCTGACCTTCACACATGGTCCCCCAACAGCTGCGTCACCCTACGGCTTCCTGGACTAAGCCTGTTCTCAAGAATGGTAATTATGAAGAGTGGAGAAGTGTGGAGCTTCCCTGCTTTATGGTAAAAGGTAGGACAGGGCTATCCCTGCCTAGTGTTGATGGGAAAGCTATCTGTATCTCCAGCCATTGAGGATTTGGACCAGGTCTGCAGTGGACAGCTGGGCTAGGTGGTACAAAAAGTCCTCTTCCTCTACTCTAGGAAAGCAGCTGGGCCTCTCCCAGAGAAGGAGTGGGAGGCATAACTTGGTGTGATGCTCATCATTTTCTGACCTCTTTGCTGAAGTGGTCTGTAAGTTGACTTTCCTACGGTGTTGCTGGAGTCCTTTGGAGTCTCCCTCTGGCTCCTTTCCATTCTGTTGTGAATGAGGTTAAGCTACAAGCTAAGCTGCTGTAACAAAGAGAACCTAAAGTACAGTGGCTCTTAGTAGAAGTCTGTTCTTCTGTCTTCTAATAGTACAGGTGTAGTCAGATGTCTGGGGAAGATTTAACTGTACAAAGTCACCAGGACCTCGGTTTCCTTCTATCTTGTTCAGCCAACCCTGCGGTGTTGACCTTGCCCACAAGGTCAGCTCCATGTCTACAATACACTGGGGAAAGAGAACAAAGCAGTTCCTTTTTAAAGGATATGACCTGGAGTCACTCAAATCAGTGTGGCCACACTTTGCTGAAAGGGATGCTGGGACATAGAGCCTCTTACTTGGGTGACCATGTGTCCAGTTAAAATGCAGGGGCTTCTGTAACTAAAAGATGAAGGAGAAAATGGATGGGCAAGCCTCTGCTACATGGAGCTCAGTGGATGTGCCCAGGAAGGCCCCTGGTTGATATTTTGCAGAGTGTCCCTTGTAACAAAGCCATTTGTTTGTGAATTGCACTGGGATAAGGCAGGTGCCAGAGCCAGTTTTGAGTTTCATTGGCTTGGTCACACTGGGCAGTCAATTCTGCACCCTTGCCTAAGGGTTCATGGCTTTCTGAACTCTTTGCCCTCAACTCATTTGAGCATCCAAGCTGCTCATTTGACTTAGCATCGCCTGCCCACCCCAGTCCTGCTGCAGAAATGTTCAGTAGAGCTCACATTGGTGTATACGGTCAGGTATGGTCTTAGGAAACATGTTAATGGACATACAACAGAGCTGTCCTCAAGGATACCATCCCTTATTGAAGGTACCTAAGAGAAATTATTTTTAGATCTAAAGTCTATGCAGCAGAAGCAGGTAGTGTTTGTGTTTTTCTTTTAGTTTTCACTGTCAGGAAGCTCAATTTAATTTTCTAACTAGAGGACCCATAATCTACATTTTTTTGTTTTCCTTTTCCCCTAGCTTTTCTGGTTCTTTGTTTTGTTTTTGCTTTTTTAAATGGAGGTGTATTTTAGATGTCATTTACATACAATAAAATGCATTGGTCTTTAAAAAGTGGGTCTTTAAAAAGACTTTTTAAAAAAAAGGTCTTTAAAGACTTTAAAGGTTTTTAAAGTCTTTTAAAAAGAAGGTCTTTAAAAAGAAAAACCTTCGGGGCGCCTGGGTGGCTCAGTTGGTTAAGCAACTGCCTTCGGCTCAGGTCATGAACCCGGAGACCCGGGTTCGAGCCTCACATCGGGCTCCCTGCTCGGCAGGAAGCCTGCTTCTCCCTCTCTCATTCCCCCTGCTTGTGTTCCCTCTCTCACTGTGTTTCTCTCTGTCAAATAAATAAATAAAATCTAAAAAAAAAAGAAAAGAAAAAGAAAAACCTTCAAAGTAGCTAAATCTAGATCCAACTACAAGTAAGCAGGAAATACAAGAAATAGAGGCACATGTTAAACTACCATGAAAATGCAACCATCCAGAGGTGCCTGGGTGGCTCAGTTGGCTGAGCAACAGACTATTGATTTTGGCTCAGGTCATGATCTCAAGGTCATGGGATTAAGCCCCATGTCAGGCTTCATGCTCAGTGAGGAGTCTGCTTGATATTATCTCCCTCCCCCTCTCCTTGTGTCCCTCCCCCCCACTCGTGCACTTGCTCTCTCTCTCTCTCTCTCTCTCTCTCTCTTTCTGTCAAATAAATAAATAAACCTTAAAAAAAATGCAACCATCCAAATCTAGAGTATGGAGAACTTGACAGAATGTTCCATTTCTTCAACAAATAAAGACATGGGAAAAAAGTGGAGTGACGTGGTTCTACAATTAAAGAAGACTTACAGAAAGCAAGATTGATGGCAAGAAAGCATTTAAGGTGCAAATCATTTTGCCCTACTTATGACATTGTATGGGTTATATGGAAAATGGAGACAGCCTTCCCATGTCTGGAGGATTCTCATATGAGTCTTGGTGAGAAGAAAAGAGTAACACTCATCCCAGGCTCCCTTAGAACCAGAGCATAGATATGTGGCCTATCAATCAGAATTCTCCTACATTAGACTTGGAGATAGGAACTAATGAATCAAATTGATTTAGATGGAGTCAGTTCTAGGACAGGTGGCAGCCATGGATAGTGGAGCTACTTCCTAAAGGTTCTACAGCAGCCTCCAGTTCCTAGCGTGGGTAAGGTCAACGTGGAAAGCAGCAGCATCTGTGTATAGCAGGAGCTGCAGCAGGAGAAACAGAAGCATCTTTATGGAGCCAATTTTGTGGTGTGATTTGGAAATCGTTACTGGATGGGAGTTCCCAAATGTGGCTTTCCAACTCTCCTCGAGGGTGTAAGATACTAAAATAGACATTATTAAATTCATTTTTAGCTAAATGTATATATGAGTAGATGTTCAACAGACTCATTAATCAGAAGTACTTCCAGAACAGCGGAGTGAGGGAATCCAAAATTTCACTTCACTGTAAAAACAATGAAAACAGTGGCAAAAAAACTGTCCAAGTCCAGTTTTGTGGAACTCTGAAAATAAGGTCTTGCAACAATCCAAGTTTTATTTTTCTCTAAAGGACATTATCTCAGAAAAGGGGTTTATGATGTTATGATGTCCCTTTAAAGGAATACAATGAAAAATTATACACCAACAAATTAGATATCTAGGTGAAATGAACCAATTCCTACAAAGATAAGAACATATCCTTTATGGATATGCACACACAAACTCTCAAAAACTGCATAAGAAGAAATAGACAAATTGAATGAGAGATTGAATTAATAATTTTTTTAAAACTTTCTATGAAGACAGGTGCTTGGCTGGCTCAGTTGGTGGAGTATGCAACTCTTTATCTTGGGGTCATGAGTTCAAGCCCCACACTGGGGGTAGAGATTACTTTATTTATTTATTTATTTTAAAGATTTTATTTCTTTATTTGACAGAGAGAAACAGTTAGAGAGGGAACACAAGCAGGGGGAGTGAGAGAGGAGGAAGCAGGCTACCCGCTGAGCAGGGAGCCTGATGTGGGGCTTGATCCCAGGACTCCAGGATCATGACCTGAGCTGAAGGCAGGCGCCCAATGACTGAGCCACCCAGATGTCCCTAGAGATTACTTTAAAAAAAAGAATTAAACCTAGTGTTGGGTGTTGAGGGCATGAATTGCATGGAGCACTGGTTGTGGAGCATAAACAATGAATCTTGGAACATTGAAAAAATAAATTAATATTTTAAAAAACCGAAACAATTAAATTAAATTTAAATTAAAAATTTAAAATAAACTTTCTGTGAAGAAAAACCCAGGACCAGATACTTCATGGATGTATTTTATCAAAATGTTTAAAGAATTGACAGACCCCCCAAAAATGAATTAACACCAATCCTTCAAAACCTCTTCCAAAAAACAAAAGAGGAAAGAATACTTCCTGACTTATTCTATGAGGCCAGTATTGCACTGATATCAAAATCTGACAAAAGCACTACAGATCCTTTATGGATATGCACACACAAATTCTCAAAAAAATTTTAGGTTAGAGAATCTAGCAACATATAAAAAGAATTATATACTATGACCAAGTGGAATTTATCCCAGGAATGACAGGTTGGTTTAACATCTAAAAATCAGGGGCTCCTGGATGGCTCAGTGGGTTAAAGCCTCTGCGTTAGGCTCAGGTCATGATCCCAAAGTCCTGGGATGGAGGTCCACATTGGGCTCTTGGCTCAGCAGGGAGCCTGCTTCCTCCTCTCTCTCTGCCTGCCTCTCTGCCTACTTGTGATCTCTTTCTATCAAATAAATAAAGAAATAATCTTTAAAAAATAAGAATAATAAAAACCAATGCCACTGTAACATACTATTATTTTTAACATACCAATTTTTAATATACTAAAGAACAGAAACTGCATGATAACTTCAATAGTTGCAGAAAAGCAACTGACAAAATCCAATGCCTTTCTGTGATTTAAAAAAAAAAACAAACTACTACAACAACAAAACCAAAATACTCAACAAACTAGGAATACAAGATGTTAGGGACTAAATTGTGTTCCCTCACCCAAATTCATATATTGAGGTCCTAACCCCTAACTGTATTTGGAAACAGGACCTTTAAGGTGGTAATTAAGGTTAAAAGAAGTCATAAGGATAGGACCCTAATCTGATCTGGTAGACCTGGTCCTTATAAGGAAAGGAAGAGATGCCTGGGTGGCTCAGTTGGTTAAGCCTATGTCTTTGGCTCAGGTCATGATCTCAGGGTCCTGGGACTGAGTTCCGCATCAGACTCCCTGATCAGTGGGGAGTCTACTTCTCCTACTCCCTCTGCTGTTCTCCCCACCGGCCCCACCACTTGTGTTTTCTCTCTCTCTCTCTCTCTCTCTCTCTCTCTCTCTCTCCATGTTTCTGT
>PITA01000778.1:35519-68791 GCA_004023965.1 Spilogale gracilis | reverse complement strand
GATCACAAGTAGGCAGAGAGGCAGGCAGAGAGAGAGGAGGAAGCAGGATCCCTGCTGAGCAGAGAGCCCGACGCGGGCCTGGATCCCAGGACCCTGAGATCATGACCTGAGCCGAAGGCAGAGGCTGTAACCCACTGAGCCACCTAGGCGCCCAATAAATACATTTTTTTAAATGCCTCGGGGTTGCCTGGATGGCTCAGTTGTTAAGTGTCTCCTTTCAGCTCCGGTCATGATACCAGTGTCCTGGGACTGAGCCCCGCATCAGGGTTCCTCTTGCTTGACGGGGAAGCCTGCTTCCCCCCTCTCACTTCCCCTGCTTGCGTTCCCTCTCTCGCTGTCTCTCTCTCTCTGTCAAATAAATTAAAAAAAATCTTTAAAAAACCAAAAGGCTGGGTGCCTGGGTGGCTCAGTGGGTTAAAGCCTCTGCCTTCAGCTCAGGTCATGATCTCAGGGTCCTGGGATTGAGGCCCGCAGAGATTGAGCTCTCTGCTGAGCAGAGAGCCTGCTTCCTCCTCTCTCTCTGCCTGCCTCTCTGCCTACTTGTGACCTTTCTCTCTGTCAAATAAATAAATAAAATATTTTTTAAGAAAAGGCTCACCAACATCCAACTCTGCTGACACCTTGATCTTAGACTTCAAGCCTCCCAAACTGTGAGAAAATAAATGCCTATAGTGTAAACCATCTAGTTTGTAGTACTTTGTTATGGCAGCCTGAGCAGACATGTAGAAGGGAACTTCCCCCATCTGATACTGGTCTAGAAAACCCCACAGCTAACAATACACTTAAGAAGGACTGAATGTTTTCTCCCTAAAATGAGAAACTACACAAGAATGTCAAATCTGTTGCTTCCATTCAGCTTTGTACTGAAGGTTCTAGCCAAGCCAGTTAGGCAAGATTGAAAAACAAAAGCTATCCAGATTGAAAAAGAAGTAAAACTATTGCTATTTGCAGATGACATAGTCTTGTATATACAAATCTTAAACACTTCACAAAATATTAGGTAATAAATGAGCTCAGCAAGATTAAAAGTATAAGATTAATATAAAACTAGCATTCTTGGGATAAATTCTACTTAGTCATAGTGTATAATTCTTTTTATATTAAATTTAAAACTTCTGTGCTTCAAAGGACAGCACCAACTAAGTCAAAAGGCAACACATAGAATGAGAAGAAATATTGCAAAACATAATAGGTGAAAAAACACATATAGAATATATAAGGAACACTTCCAACTCAGAAACAAGACAAATAACCCAGTTTTTAAATGTGCAAACAATCCAAGTAGACATTTCTCCAGAGAAGATATATAAATGGCCAAAAAGGACATGAAAATATATGGAACATCATCAGTCATTAAGGAAATGCAAATATCAAAACTACAATAAGATACTGTTTCATACAGTCTAGGATCACTAAATCAAAAAGACAATAACAAGTTTTGATGAGAATATGGAGAAATTAGAGCCCTTATATATCATTGGTTAGACTGTAAAACAGGAGCAACTTTGGAAAACAATGTGCCATTTCCTCAAAAAGTTAAATGTAGAGTTACCACATTACCCAGCAATTTCTTTATTTTTTAAAGATTTTATTTATTCATTGAGAAAGCATGCACACACCAACGCATGATAGAGAGAGAGAAAGAGAGAGAGAGAGAGAGAGAGAGAGAGAGAGAGCACACACAAGCAGGGGAGGGCCAGAGGCAGAGGGAGAAAGAGAATCTCAAGCCGACTCCACGTTAATCATGGAGCCCAACCCAGGGCTCAATCTCACTCCCCTGAGATCAGGACCTGAGCTGAAACCAAGAGTCAGATGTTTAACTGACTGTGCTATCCAGGTGCCCCAGCAGCAATTTTATTCTTAAAATTTTTTGGGAAGGCTTTATTTGTTTATTTATTTGACAGAGAGAAAGACGCAGGGAGAGAGGGAACAGAAGCAGACGAAGTGAGAGAGGGAGAAACAGGCTTCCCGCTGAGCAGGGAGCCCGACGTGGGGCTCGATCCCAGGACCCCTGGATTATGACCTGAGCCAAAGGCAGCCGGTTAATCGACTGAGCTACCCAGGTGCCCCTCATTCTATTTTGTTTTGTGGGTCAACAGTGGTTTTTACTTTTTTTTTTCCCTAGTTTAAGAGAAATGTAACACTAACTTAAGCTCTTTTAGTTTGCTTTTGTTATTTAGTTCCTAAATTACATATAAAATTTTATTATTTATCTTATAATTTTGTTACTGAAGCAGGATATTTTGATGTTGTCGTTTTGAACATTCAGAATATTTTCATATACCACTATTTATTCTTTGTATTAGCCATAGTGTGGACAGTTGGTACATCATATAGAAACTGACCTAAGTATGTGGAGAAATTAGGCTGGCCAAATATTAGACCGTCTAATACAATGGAAGAATCCTAAATGATCAAGGAGTTCATAATTTTCTCATAGATTTCCTGAGAAGGAACACAAATTATCAGTCTTTTATCAAATTCAAAATGAATATTATTGGTATGAATGATATAAAAGAAAAATGATTTTATCTAAAACTGTATATGGTCAAATTAGTGATATACATCTTATTTTAAAAAATCATATCTCATGGGTGCCTGGGTGACTTAGGCAGTTAAGTGAATGACTCTTGGTTTCAGCTCAGGTCATGGTCTCACAGTTATGAGATTCAGCCCCTGCTTCAGGCTCTGTGCTCACCTCAGAGTTAGCTTGGGACCCTCTCTCCCTGTCCCTCTGACCCTCCACCCCACATTCTCTTTCTCTCAGATAAATAAATACATCTTGAAAACAACTTAAAAATAAATCATCATAAGGCTGTACCATAACACATTTGTTATTCCATTGTTGTATATTTATGTCTGGCCAATTTCCTACCAATAAAATAACACTACATGGTATAACACAAGTATGTGTTTGTTTAAGATATTATTTTTAAGTAATCTCCACACCCACCATGGGGCCCAAACTCACAACCCTGAGATTGAGTCACGTGCTCCCCTGACTGAGCCAGCCATGTGCCTCAACACAAGCTGGTTCTTTTTTTAAATGCTTCTTTTTTTTCCCCCAAAGATTTTATTTATTTAATTTTTTATTTGACAGAGAGAGATCACAAGTAGGCAGAGAGGCAGGCAGAGAGAGGAGGAAGCAGGCTCCCTGCTGAGCAGAGAGCCCGATGTGGGCCTCGATCCCAGGACCCTGAGATCATGACCTGAGCCCTGAGATCATGACCTGAGCCGAAGGCAGAGGCTTTAACCCACTAAGCCACCCAGGCGCCCCACAAGCTGTTTTTAACCTAAAATTATTCTGACCTTCCTCTTATTTACTGGGAGAGAAATTATTAAATATCCAATCCAGTGTAAGTTTTGCCTAAATGATCCATTCAAATTCATTAAGCCAGCAAGAAGAGTCTCTGGAATGAGTAAGTCTAATACCAAAACAGAATCTGATACGCAAGGTAAGGTAATCATGGAAGCGAAATCTCACCATCTTTGCCAAATTTTGTTGTTTACAAGCAACCAAGAAGTCCCATTCACAGTCAAGTGTAGATAATCACACAAAGATACGAATACGAGAAAGAGGGGCTAACAGGACTGCACCTTAGAATTTGTCTGACATAGTTGGAAAGAAAGATTATATACCTAGAAGAAAAAATGGCAAATTTAAGGTACAAATTCAGGTGGCTGGAGTAAGTCCAAACAATAGAAACCACAGCATGAATGAATTAAATTCAACTGATAAAAGAGAGCCTGATAAAATAAAGACAAATGTTGGATATGCAATTTACAAGAAGATATATCCAAAAGAAAATGATGCAAGAAGACTAAAAATATTGACACTGAAAAATATATAGTATTACATACTAACAATTCTGGTAATAGGGAAAATGGAATTTAATGCAAAAAGCAATGAAAGGTAATGTGAAACATTTCATATTAATGGAAGTATAAAACACCAGGAAGATATACTAGTTTTGAACCTTTAGGAACCAAACAAAATACAATACAATTCAAAACAGAAATCGAGCCATAGTCACTGATGGCAATGCAATAAAATTAAAAGAAAATAACAGCCCAAAGAGATCCAAGGGGCTCCTGGGTGGCTCAGTTGTGAGGCATCTGCCTTAGGCTCAGGTCATGATCCCAGGGTCCTGGGATTGAGACCTGCATAGGGCTCTCACTCAGTGGAAAGCCTGTATCTCCCTACCTTCCCTGCTTGTGTTCCTTCTCTCACTGTATGTCTCTCTGTCAAATAAATAAACAGAATCTTAAAAGAGAGAGAGAGATGGGGCACCTGGGTGGCTCAGTTGGTTAGGCGACTGCCTTCGGCTCAGGTCATGATCCTGGAGACCGGGGATCGAGTCCCACATCGGGCTCCCTGCTCGGCGGGAAGCCTGCTTCTCCCTCTCTCACTCCCCCTGCTTGCGTTCCCTCTCTGGCTGTGTTTCTCTCTGTCAAATAAATAAAATCTTTAAAAGAGAGAGAGAGAGAGAGAGAGAGAGAGAGAGAGAGAGAGAGAGATCCAAACATGTTGAAATAAGAAATATTGTATTGTGCGGCGCCTGGGTGGCTCAGTTGGTTAAGCGACTGCTTTCCGCTCAGGTTATGATCCTGGAGACCCAGGATCGAGCCCCACATCAGGCTTCCTGCTTGGCAGGAAGCCTGATTCTCCCTCTCTCAGTTCCTCTCTCTGTCAAATAAAAATAAATAGAATATTAAAAAAAAAGGAAATATTGTATTGAGGTGCCTGGGTGGTTCAATCAGTTAAATGTCCCTGACCCTTAATCTCAGCTCAGGTCTTGATTTCAGGGTTGTGAATTCAAGCCCTGTATTGGGCTCCATGATTAGTGTGGAGCCATTTAAAAGGAAGGAGGGAGGGAAGGAAGGAAGGAGGGAGGAAGGAAGGAAGGAAGGAGGGAAGGAAGGAAGGAAGGAGGGAAGGAAGGAAGGAGGGAAGGAAGGAGGGAAGGAAGGAAGGAGAGTATTAAATGTGCATCTAGATTTAAGCTGTAGCCTAAATTTAGAATATTATAATATGAAAAAGATCATGCTAGAAGACAACATACCATGTATCTCTGGTTCTTAGAGACTATCTTCTTAGACACCTGCTCCCTATTGCAAATGGCAATTACTTTTTCCTCCTCCATCTTCTAGGAGGAATACATCAATGACTGCATGGTCCCTTCTCCAGACTTTCTTTTGCTTTTCAAGGCTCTTGGGTAACATATTCTGGGGGGACAGGAACAATGCTAAATATAGGTACCTGTTAATGTCTTTAAGTCTCACACTAACCCTAAGGAGAGAAATCCAGTTTAGAGAGTGCAGAGTAACTTGCTCAGTGCAAGGTGACCGAAACTCCAGTGAGGACAACTAATTCGTCCAATGCCTCATCCTTTCACAGCCAGGATCTCAAACACAAATGTGTAGAAATCTGTATCCTCTTACACAGGTGACCCTGCAGAGGTGCTCTCCCTAGCTGGGATCTTCATGGAACAGCTTATCAAGGTCATCTATATACCAGTCTACAAACCTTCAGTATATCAAACCAGTAAGAACTGATTTATAACATCTCAATCCTTTTTTTCCCCCTGTCCTAAACAGGGCTAGAAAGAGCATCGCTTTTCTGCAGGCTTGAAACTTGAGAAAGTAATAAATTGGCTGGAACTGACAACATAAAAATATGCCCTGCTCTGTGTCAGTCTAGATGGACAGACAAAGCTGCAAATTTAACAAGGAATGATGTTTCCCCCAAGGACATGGTGCCGTGGTAAAGCACCAACACAGTCCTCTTTGTTGAATGGCTGTTGATTATTTTTTAAAATATTTTATTTATTTATTTGTCAAAGAGAGAGAGATAGAGAGAGCACAAGCAGGGGGAACAGCAGAGGGAGAAGCAGACTCCCCACTGAGCAAGGGGCCCGAGGTAGGACTCGATCCCAGGACCCTGGAATGAGCTGAGCTGAAGGCAGACCCTTAACCCACTGAGTCACCCAGTGGAAGTTCCTGATTCTTTAAATCCTAGACTGGAAATTTCACTCTTTGAAAATACATCAACAATGAAATGTCCCACTCTTTCTTAGAGAATCTAAGGCACAAAGAAGCGATCTTGACTTCCAGTCCAGGTGCAAAACCTCGGGGAAGAGGCTTCTGAAGACAACATTCCACACTTACTTTCACTTCGCAGTTTCCAAGGAAACAGGAGCCCGTTCGATTTGGGTTCCAGATCTCACCTTGCCCCCTTTGTACAGGACCCTGCTTTGCTTTGATCCTATCAAGACACTGCTTCATTTACATTTCACGTAAATGTCATCCTTCCCCAAATCCTGTAACTCATCTTTTCCTTTGTTTAGTGAGACACTCCATAGTTTCTTCATGTGCTGTTTCTCTCGGTGCAACAAGTGAGTAAACCTCACCTGGTTTGACTACAGGTTTGTCCCAGATGGTCTTTGGCTGATTGGGCCAGAACAATTACCACCACGGAGAGCCAAGGCCCTTCCTGCTATGAACTCGGACCTCCATTCACTAAGAACATGCACATCCGACCATTTGAGTTTCACTTGTTTGAGGCCTCTCTCTCTCTCCTTGATTGCATTGATTTTGTGCTCTATCTGGACTTTTATTATCTCTTGGGCTTTCCAGAGTCATGCTGATTTCTTGAGTAAATAGGCAGAGCAACTTATCTGTGGGGTTAGGGCCCCAAACTATGACATTTTTATTTTTGACCCACTGTCCGCCAACTTCTAATGGGTTGCCTGCTAATGAATTTTCACTGCTTGCTGACATGACTTCACAGAGGTTGGTTTGGAATTGTAGTGGTTACTCTGAAAAATTTTGACATTGATTAGATTGTTCTTTTGGAGATGCCTTAAAATGAAGAATGGGGGGAAAACTTCTCTTGAGGGGATTGTCTCTCTTATCTGTCTACAAGAGATTTCATTTAGTTTAATGCAAGACTCCCTCCCTCCTCAGACATCCTTCATTTCCATTCTTGGAAAACAAATAAATATTAGCTGTTTCATTCCTTTGACTTGATAAAACTGCCAAGAGCCCAAGTTACTGTTTAAACCAGTGTATCCATTGTGTGTGTGTGTGTGTGCGCGTGTGCGGTGTGTGTGTGTTGTGTGTTGAAATGGGCTTTTTTTTAAAAAAAAGATTTTATTTATTTATTTGACAGACAGATCACAGGCAGGCAGAGAGGGAGGAGGAAGCAGGATCCCTACTGAGCAGAGAGCCCAATGCGGGCCTCCATCCCGGGACCCTGAGATCATGACCTGAGCTGAAGACAGAGGCTTTAAACCACTGAGCCACCCAGGCATCCAAAATGGGCTTTTCTAAATCTAAACGTTTTCCTCTCCTTGCAGCAGAAAGATTATTAGTCTTTCTCCAACGATAATTTTGTATTTGTCTAAAGCTGGGTCCTACTCACCTTTTATTCCCTTCTGTCCTCTCCCTCTTCCCCTCACTTGAGAAATGTAAAGGTCAATTGATTATGAAAAAATCATTCTGTTGCCATTTGTGCACTCTAGGAAGACCTAGTCGACAAAAACAATCAAACATTTCTAAAAGAAAGAAGTAAATTGTTTTATTGCATACAACTAATGCTAACACTATATTTCAATGTTAATTTTTATAGGACTAAAATTAAAATTCTCATGCTTTAAACTACCTAAATTTTTTCTCTTGGTGTTATGAGTCAAATAAGTTATCCTTTCCAAAAACTATTTAAGATTAAAAATATAAAATGGTGCTTATTTTTTTATTTTTTGAAAGAGTAAAACATTTTTTTTAAAGATTTTATTTATTTATTTGACACAGAGTGAGATCACAAGTAGGCAGAGAGACAGGCAGAGAGAGCAGAGGAAGCAGGCTCCCTGCTGAGCAGAGAGCCCAATGTGGGCCTGGATCCTAGGACCCTGAGATCATGACCTGAGCTGAAGGCAGAGGCTAAAAACATTTTTTTAAGTAAGCTTTACACACAACACAGGGCTCAAACTCACTTATCAAAAGTCACATGCTCCACCAATTGAACCAGACAGGCACCCCTAGGATCTGGGGTGTGTGTGTGTGTGTGTGTGTGTGTGTGTGTGTGTGTGTGTGTTAGAGTTTATTTATTTTGAGAGAAAGAGAAAGTGGGGGAGGTGCAGAGGGAGGGAATCTTCAAGCAGACTGGCCACTGAGGGTGGAGCGGATGTAGAACTCCATCTCGATGACCCATGAGATCATGAGGTGAGGGGAAACCAAGAGTTGGACCCTCAACTGATTAAGCCACCCAGGCACCACCCCCTTTTGCCCCGTTTGTATAAGCTTAAAAATAAATTAAAATTTAATTTTTATTTTAAAATTAATTTTAAAATTAAAATTAAAATTAAGATTAGGACACATGGGTGGCTCAGTCATTGGGCGTCTGCCTTGGGCTCAGGTCATGATCCTGGAATCCCAGAATCAAGCCCTGCATTGGATTCCTTGCTCAGCAGGAAGCCTGCGTCTCCCTCTCTTACTCCCCTGCTTGTGTTCCCTCTCTCGCTGTCCTTCTCTCGGTCAAATAAATAGATAAAATCTGTTAAAAATTTTTTGTAAAGATTATCTAAAATGTATACTGAAAAATTAGACATTTCTTAGTTTACTGTCTACTAGGCTTCTTTATGTCTGGACAACAGAAAAGTTGATTACTTCATTAAAGGTAGTAATAAATAGAATAATAGACTATGCTCAATGATTATGAAGAAATATGAATATGTATATAAGATAATAGATACACCTTGTCTATTTTTTAAATTGTTGGTTTATTTAAATGTACTTTTAAGTAACAAGCACATTGATTTACTATGCTGATCAGACTACTTTTATCTTAAATTTTAAAGCTCTAATTTTATAATATATTTATATGCTCATGTACTTATATATGTCTAAATACATATATAAATGAATTCTTAAGAGTAATATGAGAATCATTTATAAGTGAGAAAAAACAAATTAAAGATGTAATCAATGTCAGTACATTTAATTATTAAAAAAAAAGTTTACAGGCGCCTGGGTGGCTCAGTGGTCATGATCTCAGGGTCCTGGGATCAAGGCCCGCATCGGGCTCTCTGCTCAGCAGGGAGCCTGCTTCTTCCTCTCTCTCTCCCTGCCTCTCTGCCTACTTGTGATCTCTCTCTCTCTCTGTCAAATAAATAAATAAAATCTTTAAAAAAAAAAGCTTACAAAATCTTTTTAAATTCTTTTTGGGAAAAAGTCACATGAAACTAACCAATACTTCAGGGTAATTAGTAGAAAGAAGGTTGGTTTAGAACTTTATCCTGAAAAACTACCCCCAAAAAATGGGAAATATGGGATTTTTTTAATTGAGGTAAATTTGATATATAGTATCATATTAGCTTTAGGTGTATGGTGTCATGATTTGATATCTGTATACATATGAAAAGTTCACCACAATAATTCTGGTTACTCTCCATCACCACAGTTACAGTTTTTTTTTCCTGTGATGAAAACTTTTAAGATTTACTTCTTGGGGGGCGCCTGGGTGGCTCAGTTGGTTAAGCGACTGCCTTCAGCTCAGGTCATGATCCAGGAGACCCAGAATCGAGTCCCACATTGGGCTGCCTGCTCGGCAGGAAGCCTGCTTCTCCTTCTCTCACTCCCCCTGCTTGTGTTCCCTCTCTAGCTGTGTTTCTTCTGTCAAATAAAATATTGAAAAAAAAAAAGATTTACTTCTTGGTAACTCTCAAATATGCACTGTAGATTTTATATTTTGACTGTTGTCACATACTGTACTTTGCATCATCATGACTCGTTGATTTTATAATTAGGAATTTCTACCTCCTGACACCTTTCACTTATTTCACACACCTCTTAATTTCCTGCCCCTTTGGCAACTGCTCTTCTGTTCTCTATATCCATGAATTTTGTTTGATTGGTTTTTTTAGATTCCACATATGAGTGAGATCATATATTATTTCTCTTTCTCTGTCTGGCTTATTTTTTTTTTCTTTTTAAGATTTTATTTATTTATTTGACAGAGAGAAACACAGCGAGAGAGGGAACACAAGCAGAGGGACTGAGAGAGGGAGAAGCAGGCCTCCCGCTGAGCAGGGAGCCCGATGTGGGGCTCGATCCCGGGTCTCCAGGATCATGACCTGAGCCGAAGGCAGTCGCTTAACCAACTGAGCCATCCAGGTACCCCTGTCTGGCTTATTTCACTGAGCATACAACTTTCAAGGGCCATCCATGTTGTCCCAAATCACAAGATTTTGTTCTTTTTATAGCTGAGTAGTACTCCATTGTGTGTGTGTGTGTGTGTGTGTGTGTGTGTGTGTGTACCACAATTTCTTTATCCATGCATCCATTAATGAACACTTAGATTATCTCTAAATCTTGGCTATCATAAATAATGCTACAATGAACATAGGGGTGCATATAGCATTTCAAACCATGCTTTCATTTTCTTTGCATAAATATCCAGAAGTAGAATTGCTAGAGCATACGGTAGTTTTTTTTTAATTTTTTGACAAACCTCCATATTTTTTCCATAAGTAGCTGCAGCAATTCACATTCCCATCAACAGTGCACAAGCATTCCCTTTCCTCTACATTCTCACCAACACTTGTTATTTTTTGTCTCTTCTCTCTTCAAAAAAAATTTTTTTTAATTTTTAAGTAAGCTCTATGCCCAATGTGGGGCTTGAACTAATTTTTAAGTAAGCTCTATGCCCAACGTGGGGCTTGCTGAGCATCTTTCCTTTTCTTTTTTCTTTTTTCTCTTCTCTTTTCTTTTCTTTTCTTTTCTTTTCTTTCTTTTCAAGACTTGCATGCTCCACTGACTCAGATAGCCAGGCGCCCCCATTTTTTAAAATTAGTGCTTCACTAGCAACCTTTCTTAAATTTTATTATTTTTTGAGAGGCTTTTTAATTTTTAAAAAGATTTTATTTATTTATTTGAGAGAGAGAGTACGCACACAAGGGAAGGGCAGAGAGAGAGGAAAGCAGGTTCCCCACTGAGCATGGAGTTCGAAGCTGGACTTGATCCCAGGACCCTGGGATCAAGACCTTAGCGAAAGACAGACACTTAACTGAGTCACCGAGGTGCCCCATGTTTCTTAAATTTTATTTGTTTGTTTGTTTTTAAAGCAATCTCTATACCTAACATGGGGCTTGAACTCAGGACCCAGACATTAAGAGTCATATGCTCTACTGGCTGAGCCAGTCAGGTGCCCCTCTTTTCTTTTGATGATAATAATTCTAACAGGTGTGAGGTGATATCTTAATGTGATTTTGATTTGCATTTCTCTGATGATTAATGATGCTGAGCATCTTTTCTTTCTTTTCTTTTTCTTTTTTTTAAGTAGACTCCACACCAGTGTGGGGCTTAAACTCATGACCCTTGAGATCTAGAGTCTTGTGCTCTACTTACTGAGCCAGCCAAGCCCTTGTTTATTCTTTTTCATTTTCTTTAAGTGATGCTGGACATCTTTTCATATGTCTATTGGCCATCTATGTGTCTGCTTTGGCAGTGTCTATTCAGATCCTCTGCAGGTTTTAATTAATTAATTAATTAGTTAATTAATTTTAAAAAGGATTTTAATGTATTTATTTGAGAGAAAGAGGGAGAGAGGGAGAACACACGCAGGGGGAGTGACAAAGGGAGAAGGCGAACCAGGCTCCCTGCGAGCCCAATGTGGAGCTCAATCCCAGGACTTTGGTATCATGACCCCAGCCAAAGGCAGACATTTAACTGACTGAGCCATCTAGGTGCCCCCAGATCCTCTGCACATCTTAAAATCATAGTTTGTTTTTTTGCTATTGAATTATGTGACTTTTATATTTTGTATATTAACCCCTTATCAGATACATGATTTGCAAATATTTTCTCCCATTCAGTAGGCCACCTTTCCATTTTCTTAATGGTTTCCTTTGCTGTGCAGATTTTTTTTTAAGATTTTATTTACTTATTTGACAGATAGATCTCAGGCAGGCAGAGAGGGAGGAAGAACAGGCTCCCTGCTGAGCAGAGAGCCCGACGCGGGCCTTGATCCCAGGACCCCCGAGATCATGACCTGAGCTGAAGGGAGAGGCTTTAACCCACTGAGCCACTCAGGCACCCTGTGTAGAAGCTTTTAAGTTTGATGTAGTTCCACCTGTTTATTTTTTCTTTGTCGTCTTTGATTTTGGCGTGAGATCCAAAGATTATGGTCAAGACCAATGCCGAAGAGTTTACTATGTTTTCTTTTTTTCTAGAAGTTTTATGGTTTTAGGTCTTATGTTCATGCCTTTAATCCAATTTGAGTTAATTTTTGTGTAGGATGTAAGATAGTAGCCTAGTATAATTGTTCATAGAAGTTTTTTATGAACCTTTGTATTTATTGTGTTTCCATTTTCATTTGTTTCAAATGGTTTTTGATTTCTCCTTTGATTTCTTTATTGACCCATTGGTTGTTCAGCAGCATGTTGTTTAATCTCCACCTATTTTTTATTTTTTCAGTTTTTTCTTGTAATTGATTTTAAGTTTTGTACCACTGTGGTTAGAATAGATATTTGATATGCTTTCAGACTTCCTCAATTCATTGAGACTTGTTTTGTGAATTAACATATTATCTATCCTGAAGAATGTTTCATGTGCACTAGAGAAGAATGTGTATTCTACTGCTTTTGGATGGAATATTCTGTATATATTAAGTCTGTCTGGTTTAAGGTGTCTTTTTAAAATTTTTATTTATTTGAAACAGGATTTCATTCTTTTTAATGGGTAACATTCCATTGTTTATATATATGTGTTCCACATACTCTCAGTTTTCTATTATGTATGCAGTTATTCTTATTTTAAAAAGAAGTAATTTTGAAAGGGTATTACCTTTTCAATTAGAAAGTTAAAGAGAGTATGAGTCAAACCATACTTAATTTAAATTGCTTTATGTGAGTCTGTCTTGTTAAGCCAATAGTTGGGAGACACCCGATAATAAGAAAATGAGAGTCAGTGGGTATGGGTGATATTTGGACTGTGGAGAAACGGCTGCAGCAAGGTGAGGTTGTGGGAATCTGTTTTTGTAAAGGGAACTCTAGGCTGTGGAAGGCAGAGAATGTTAGAAAAAATAAAAGATAGGAAACTTACATTTTCATAGGAAAATGAAGCAGAAAAAAATACTCTGGATACAGCACAGAGCAAGTGAACAATACAATACTTCAGGGATGCAAGGGAAGAAAAGAAGGCTGTCTGGGGGTTGGGGCATAGGACAAGGTACCCACCAGTTTTTCTGGATGTGCTCTCCAGAGTTGGCTAGGTCTTCCTTTATGAAGCGAAGAGGGAGAATCTGGCCTGGAAGTGCCAGCAGATCATTTTACCTTTCAGAAATCAAATTTCCACTTTTTTTTTTTTTAAAGTAGATTCTATGTGCGGCTAGAATTCACCACCTCAAGATCAAGAGTCACATTTTCCACTGACTGAGCCAGCCAGGAGTCCCTCAAATTTCTACTACTATTTTGAGTTTTAGAAGAGTGATGTGCTTAATATCACTGAAGTCTCTCAAGCTTCTTAATGTACAATGTTTTATTCGAAAGTACCCACTGATCTCAGATAGTGGTATAATGGAGAGAAAAAGGGATAGAAGCATGCATAAAAAAATTAGCACAGATAGTATGTGCATTTCTCTCCTCTGGCACAGATATAACTCTAAGCAGTTAGCAGTTGTGACACAACATTCCTTCAAAGAAACAGCTGGTTCAATAATTGGAAACAGGAACTTTATCAATAAAAATCATGTATTTTTGGTGTTCAATTTTCTTCTTCATTAAGCTGAATTAATCATATTAATATCTGAAGAGTAGGCTTCAGGAGAGAAAAAAAGAACAGTATCATGGGGTTCAGGGAAGGTCACCCCAAAACACGCCACTTTGGCATGTGGATTATTTTGAACTGACAATCAAGGCCTTGCAGACAGGAATTGCTTTTTACCTCTCCTTTAGCTGCCTAAAATAATTTAGAAGGGGGCCTCCGTTTTGACCTCAGACTTTCTAGTTGTGTTGTCAAAAACCAACCTCCATTGCTTTGGAGTCAAAATATAATGCGAAGACAGAGTTTGGAATAAAGAGGAACAATAGCTTTATTGCTTTCTGGGCAAAGGAGGCTGCAGCAGGATAAGGCCTTTAAAATCTCCAAGTCTGTCCAGAGGAAGAGGCTGGGGAGTGTTGTTTTATAGAGAAATACAGGATCTAACCAGTTTTCATGGCAATTGTGAACATATTGCCAGCCATCCTAGTTAGTTCTGACCTCAGGCTGGTACAGGGTTCCTGAAACAAAAGGCTAAGAAGGGAGGAGGGGAGGTTTGTGAAAGAGAGGGGAAAAGTTATGTTCAAATCAAGCTTTGCTGACACAATAGTGCAGCCGTTTTGATTTTTGTTTTGATTTTTGTTCTTTATGCTTTTAAGCAGTTTCAGTTGAGTTCTTCTTCTAGCTAGTCTCTTGGCTCAAGTGGAAGACCCTGAGCGCAAAGCATCCCTTCATGGCAAATTAAAGTACCTGCAAGCAGCAAGGACTGCCCTCTCCAGCAAGAACTCCCCCCACCTGATTGACTCCAAGACAAGGACTGATTTGACCTTCACCGCCCACTTGCTCGGACCCACCCATCTTTGTCCACAAGTTCCTTACGTAAACCTGGAAATATTTTCAACCATTTGGAGATAGTCTTTAAGATGCTAGAGCCCTGCTTTCCCCAGGTTGGCCTCAATGAAATAAATTCCTTTCTTGTTTCACTATCACTTGTCTCCCTGCCTTTGGATTTTGTCAGTGGCGAGCAGCCAAACCTCTTCTGTTGAGACCCCCAGAGTCAAGTGCTCTTGCTCCCCTGTACCCCGGCAATAGTAGGATAGCTAGCGTGTATCAAAAGGATCTGAGAATTCTTGGGTGTTGGGGAAAAACCCACACACAGAAGTGCTGTGAATGTGAGTAAAGGAGAAAACAGGTTTTTCCTTTAGAGTTGGTGTTGAAAGTGTTGTGGAGTGTTGTACGTGTGAGCATATTAGTAGTAGTGGGAAAGATAAACACAGGGAGTGTTTTTCCCTTTTAACGTGCACACACAGATTCTACCCAGGAGAATATATGGAAGGCAAATAACCACATGAAAAGATATTTAACCTCATGAATCTGCAGGAAATGCAACTTTAAACCACAACGAGCTAGAACTACACATTTATCAGAATGGCTGAAATTAAAAGTAGTGGTAATACGAAATGCTGGTGAGGATGCAGAAAAGTGCATCTCCAGACAAGTGGAATGGTACAGCCACTCTGAAAAAAAACAGTTTGGTGGTTTCTTTTCTTTTTTTTTAAATATTTTATTTATTTGTTTGACAGAGAGAAACACAGCTGGAGAGGGACCACAAGCAGGGGGAGTGAGAGGGGGAGAAGCAGGCTCCCCCCAACAGCACTGAGCCCAATGTGGGGCTTGATCCAGGGCCTCCAGGATCATGACCTGAGCTGAAGGCAGATGCCCAATGACTGAGCCATCCAGGCGCTCCAGGAGGCTGAATTATTAACCAAAGAGTGGTTCACCAAGAATGGGTCCAAGAAAAAGGTAAACAGGGTGCCTGGGTGGCTCAGTGGGTTAAAGCCTCTGTTTTCGGCTGGGGTCATGATCTCAGGGTCCTGGGATCGAGGCCCACATCGACCTCTCTGCTTGGCGGGGAGCCTGCTTCCTCCTCTCCCTCTGCCTGCCTCTCTGCCTACTTGTAATGTCTCTCTCTTTGTCAATAAATAAATAAAATCTTGAAAAAAAAGTAAAAGGTAAACATTAATCTTCGGGGATGCAGGAAATTGTAAAGTCTGATTAACTATTTGCAACCCTGCAAGAAAGAACTTCTCACGTGATGAAAATAACTATATTCATGAAGTTAGCAATTTCTTTTTGGAATTTCAGACTTGAGGACACTAGATAATCACTGCCATGTTATTTTCATGGTCTATCTAATCAGTGGGTTATTAGGCAGCCATTAAAAGTTTAGCTATGAAGATAATGCAACATAGGAAATGTTATGGCATAATATCTGATGAAAAAAGTAGGAAATGCAATCATATATTATACTCCAATATCATTGTTTAAAAACAACATAAGGGGGAAAACTGATGTAAGTTAAACATATCAAAATACAGTGGCTGTATTAGGAAGGTAGTCTTTTTTTTTTTAAGATTTTATTTATTAATTTGTCAAAGAGAGAGAGGGAGGGAGAGCACAAGTGGGGAAGTGGGAGGCAAAGGCAGAGGGAGAAGCAGGCACCCCACTGGGCAAGAAGCCTGACTCAGGACTCGATCCCAAGACTCTGGGATCATGACCTGAGCCGAAAGCAGCTGCTTAACCAACTGAGCCATGCAGGTGTCCCAACAAGGTAGTCTTTTTTTTAAAAAAATTGTATTTATTTATTTATTTGATAGAGAAAAACACAGCCAGAGAGGGAACACAGGCAGGGGGAGTGAGAGAGGGAGCAGGCTTCCCACCGAGTAGGGAGCCTAATGCGGGGCTTAATCCCGGGTCTCCGGGATCATGACCTGAGCCAAAGGCAGTCGCTTAACCAACTAAGCCACCCAGGCACCCCCCAACAAGGTAGTCTTTTTTTTTTTTTTTTAAGATTTTATTTATTTGACAGAGAGAAACACAGCTAGAGAGGGAACACAAGCAGGGGGAGTGAGAGAGGGAGAAGCAGGCTTCCTGCCGAGCAGGGAGCCCGACGTGGGACTCGATCCCGGGTCTCCAGGATCATGCCCTGAGCCGAAGGCAGTCGCTTTACCAACTGAGCCACCCAGGCGCCCCTCAACAAGGTAGTCTTAATGAATAATTGGTCTTCATTTTCATTGCTTTTCAAATTGAGTAAGTTATGATCTGCATCTTTCAAGACCACGTGGTTTCTGGTCCCTGTTTCTTTCTACACATCTGCTTCATTCTTTGTCTCCCGCTTCACACCCAAGTCCATGTTTTCATTTTCTCAGACCTGCATGGTGCAAAAAGGCTGCTCCATCCTATAACCAAATTTCCCCCTAGGACTGACCCTCTGGCCAACCTCTTAAAGACCCAGTACTCCAATTTCCATTCCCAGGAGAAAAAGTCCAATTGATCAGCTTGGGTCATGTGTCCACCCTGGACTTGGCTATGGCAATGGAGGTGGGGTCATGTAATATAAATTTGGCTGCAAAAGGGCCACCCTTGGTAGTGGAGAGAGTTCAAAGAAGGGGGTTGTGGCTTGGCAGACAATTCAAAAGGTATTTATTACTTGGGTTTCCTCATAAGTCCTCTGGGTCAAGGTAGAAAAACAGAAGTTGGTTGAATATATAGATTTCCAAGAAGATAGATTGCAATTAAATAACCACACCCACAAATGATAAATCAGTGACATTCTGCCAGAAGTTTTTGGAGAGAGTGGCTTTCAGATCTTATAAGTAGATCTCCAGGAGCATCCAGTAAGTCTCTGTGGGGTCTCTGTCCTGATCAACACTTTTTATTAAAGTCTTGGATTCTCTGTGCCTAGTATATTTGCCCTTCCACTTTCCCTAATATCCTAAGTGTTCTCTATCTCCATTCCTGTCCACATTGTCAGCTGAGGACAGGCATCTTAACTGGCTGTGAAAAAAAAGGATTTTAGAATTAATTAATCTGCTTATCACCAAACCTATCTACTGGTTTATATCTGACTCATATAATAAATCTTCTTTCCTTCTTTTTTTAAAGATTCTATTTATTTATTAGAGAGAGAACATATGGAGGGGGGCGGGAGAGAGAGTTGGAGAGGAAGAAGCACACGCCCTGCTGAGCAGGGGGCCTGATGCAGGGCTCGATCCCAGACCCCAGAATCATGACCCGAGCTGAAGGCAGACACTCAACCAACTGAGCCACACAGGTACCCCCTTTCTTTCCCTCTTATACACCAGATGAACTGTCCCTACTCAGTATTGTACATTAGATCCCATTTCCTCTCATTTACTTAGGAACTTGCCTTCTGATGATACAAAGAAATGGAAAAACATTCCATGCTCATGGATTGGGAGAACAAATATTGTCCAAATGTCTATGTTACCCAAACCATTTTACAGATTTAATATAATCTCTATGAAAATACCAAAGGATTTTTCACAGAACTAGAACAAACAATCCTAAAATTTGTATGGAACCACAAAAGACCTCAAATAGCCAAAGTAATCTTTTTTATTATTTATTTATTTTTAATTATTTTAATTTTTAAATTTTGTAAAAAGATTTTATTTATTAGAGAGAGAGAGCGAGAGCAGGAACACACGCAGGGCGAGTGGGAGAGGAAGAAGCAGTCTTCCTGCTGAATAGGGAGCCCAATATGGGGCTCAGTCCCAGGACTTTGGGATCATGACCTGAGCCAAAGGTAGATGCTTAATGACTGAGCCACCCAGGCACTCCATAGCCAAAGTAATCTTGAAAAAGAAAAGCAAAACTGGAGGTACCACAATTCCTGATATATTACAAAGCTGTAGTAATCAAAACCATGTGGTACTGGAACAAAAATAGACATATATCGATCAACAGAAAAAAAACCAGAAAACTCAGAAATAAACCCACAATTATATGGTCAATTAATCTTTGAAAAAGCAGGAAAGAATAACCAATGAGAAAAAGACAGTCTCTTCAAGAAATAGTGTTGGAAAAATTGGTCAACTACATTCAAACAAATGAAACTGGACCACTTTCTTACACCATACACAAAAATAAATTCAAAATGAATTGAAGATGTAAACGTGAGACCTGAGAGCATAAAAGTCCTAGAAGAGGGGTGCCTGGGTGGCTCAGTGGGTTAAAGCCTCTGTCTTCAGCTCAGGTCATGATCTCAGGGTCCTGGGATAGAGCCCCACATCGGTCTCTCTGCTCAGCAGGGAGCTTGCTTCCTCCTCTCCCTCTGCCTGCCTCTCTGCCTACCTGTGATCTATCTCTCTGCCAAATAAATAAATAAAATCTTTAAAAAAAAGTCCTAGAAGAGAGCATAGGTAGTAATGTCCCTGACATTGGTCATGGCAACATTTTTCTAGATATGTCTCCTAAGGTAAGGGAAATAAAAACAAAAATAACGTATTGGGATTCCAGCAAATTAAAAGCTTTCTCACAGTGAAGAAAACAATCAAAAAACTAAAAGACAATCTACTGAATGGGAGAAGATATTTGCAAATGACATATCTGATAAAGGATTAGTATCCAAAATATAGAAAGAACTGATGCGGGGCGCCTGGATGGCTCAGTCGGTTAAGCGTCTGCCTACGGCTCAGGTCATGATCTCAGGGTCCTGGATCGAGCCCCACAGCAGAGAGCCTGCTTCTCCCTCTCCCTCTGCCTGCTACTCTGTCTACTTGTACTCTCTATCTCTGTGTCAAATAAATAAAACCTTAAACAAACAAACAAGAAGTGATACAACTCAACACCAAAACCCCCCAAGTAATCCAATTTAAAAATGGACCAAAGAAATAAACAGACATTTCTCCAAAGAAGACACACACATGGTCAATAGACACATGAAAAATGCTCAATATCACTTATCATCAGGGAAATGCAAATCAAAAGTACAGTAAGTTTTCACCTCACACCTGTCAGAAGGGGTAAAATCAAAAACACAAGAAACAAGTGTTTATGGAGAAAAAGGAATCCCTGTGCCCTATTGGTGGTAATGTAAACTGGTACAGCCCCTGTGGGAAACAGTATGGAGGTTCCTCAAAAAATTAAAAATAGAACAACCCTATGATCTAATGATTGCACTCCTGGGTATTTACCCCCCAAATAAAACACTAAATCAAAGGGATAAATGCACCCCTATGCTTATAGCAGCATTATTTACAATAGCCAAATTATGGAAGTGGCCCAAGTGTCCATCAATAGATGAATGGATAAAGATGTGGTGTGTGTGTATAATGTCTATTGTTCAACCATAAAAAAGAATGAAATCTTGCTATTCACAACACAACATGGATGGAGCTAGAGAGTATAATGCTAAGTAAAGTAAGTTATTCAGAGAAGACAAATACCATAGGATTTCACTCATATGTGCAATTTGAGAAATAAAACAAATGAGAGAAAGAAAAAAAGAGAGACAAACCAAGAAACAGACCCCCAACTATAGAGAACAAAATGATGCTTACCAGAGGGGAGAGTGGTGGGGGAGATGGGTAAAATAGGTGATGGGGATTAAGGAGTGCCCTTGTGATGAGCACTAGGTAATGTATGGACATGTTGAATCACTACACTGCATACCTAACACTAACATAACACTGTATGTTAACTATACTGGAATTAAAAAAAAAGAACTTGTCTTCTGCAATTATCTCCCCAATTCCACTGTACATCACCAGTTTTTATCTTTCTATTGGATTGTTACCATCATCATATAACAATGGCACGATACTAAAGAAAGAAATCAGCCCCCACATGATTTATGGTCAACTGGCAGACAAATGGCAGATAGCTACATATAGAGCTATCTGCCATTTGTCTGCCAGTTGACCATAAATTATCAGCAGACCAAAAAATTTGTCTTACTCCTCTTGAGCAAATACTGTATCTACTTTGAGAAATGTTTCAGTAACTTTACAAATAGCTTTCCAAATATGTTAAACTATGGTCAATACAAACAAATGTCATGCAATGTACTTGTCCATTGGGCTCCTCCAAGATCTGAGTATTGAGGAGAATCAGCATTCCCCTGCAAAGCAACCGTTTCAGGAGAGGTCATTACAATTTCTTTAGGCAAGAGAAGAGGCTAATCACCAGACAGTAGATCGACCAGATTCCTATTGCTGATTAACAAACCCCATAAATTTAAAGGCTAAAAGCAACACAGATTTGTTATCTTGCAGTTCTGGAGGTCTCACTGGGCTAAATTAAGGTGTCAGTAGGGCTCCTTTGCTTTTCGAGATAGGGGAGAATTTCTTTCCTTGCCCTTTCCAGCTTCTAGAGGTCATATGCATTCCTGGGCATGTTTCTTCTTCACCCCCACCCTACCGTCCTGCCCCTTCCTTCATCCTTGAAGCCCACAAGGTATCATCTTCACATCTCTGACTTTGTCCCTTCTGCCTCCCTCTTACAAGGACCCTTGTGAACACATTGCAACCTCCCGGATATCCAGGATAGTCTTTCCATCTCAAGAGCCTTAAACACATCTGCACAATCCCTTGGCTGGGTGAGGTAACACATTCACAGGTTCTGGGGACTCAACTGTGGACAACTTTGGGGGCAATTATCCTGCTACCACATTAGAGGAATGTGGCAAGGAAGGCTCCACAAAAATTTTGGGGTTCAAGGTCTTCAGATTCAATGAAGTTTGTCCAAATATCCCCACCTAATTTTTAGTTCCACTCTTTCCTGACCAATGCCTTAATTGGAACATAAGAGAACATGCAAATTAATTCAATTTGCTTTGTAATTCATCCACTTTCATGATCAGATTTGTTTGTTTCAGAAATGTTGATCCTGTGGTTATATCAAGTTAGGATTTTTTTTTTCCCCCCAGGCAGATAAGAAACTTTCTGGTTCCTTATCCAGACTTTCAAGTGGGAATTCCAGCCTTGAGCTTATCATTTTCTTTCTCTAAGTTCTCTAGTATAATTTGATATAGCCAAACTACTCTATGGTCCCTATTCCCTTTATTTCCATTATGTTATCCGATTGCAGCAATTTCTTGGTCATCTGAAGTGATAATAAGTTAGCCATTTGCCACTGTGCTGTAAACTACCAATGCTATTATCACCAGCAATGGGGTCCTTTAAATCTAATGGAATCGGAGAGTCAATTCTGATCCCTAAAGTTCTGCTCTTCTTGGAAACCATTCCTATTACTAATCACTAGATGTAGTGAGGAAAGCAAAGCCACTGCAAGAATTCTGGCACAGAGATTTAATGTAGGAACTGAGGGTTAGTTGACTATTGCAGAAGCTGGAGGCATGAAGGGCTGGAGCTGCAGGCGAAGAGTTAGAGAACATTCACTGATGGAATGAAGCACTGGAGCAGATGAAGCAGCCAGAATTCATGGAGAAATACAAGAGGGCAGAACTTGCAGAGGATTCTGAGAGGATACCATTCATTGGCCCTGTTGACTACAAGGCAGGAGTTGGCATAGAAGTCTGAGAAGCCATTGTGTTTTGCTGCCCTAAGTGCAAAGCCAGAGCCTGTGGTGAGATCTGAGAAGCTGGAAACTGCCAGACTTCTGGGGGAATAGAAATCTGTGACACTGCCACAACCTCCTGAGAGTGAGAGCTTCTTTTCTCTGCCTTTCCTATCTACTCTGAGTACCTCTCTTTGGCCAACTCTAACACGGAACCATAAAGGGCAGGGGATTCTGGGAAATGTTCCTAGTTTTTGCAACGCAGATAGTTCAAATGGGTGATAGTAATGCACAGCTAACAACCAACAATTTGGCATAGTTAGAATACTTTGATTTTGAGAAATAAACTGGCAAGTTAAACTGACTTAAATGATAAAGGGAATTTATTGAGTCACATTAACAGTCTAGAGGTAGGGATAGCTGTCAGTGGAAATTGAGCTGATAGCGCAAAACATGTGACCAGAACCTGGCATCCAGTTCCCTGATCCTTGGCAACTCTTCATTGCTCTTTGATACCTATCTTTACAGGCATCTTTTTGTTGCAAAATGGAGGTCAGTGGTTCCCTCAGCTACATACCTGAATGAACTAGTGGGTAGTGCGTATTTTCTTCACTCATATGTCAAAAGGAAGTTCTTCAGAATAATTGGATGATTTGGACCCTATGCCCTTTCCAAACCAGTGATGTGATCAAGGGTAATGGGGCTGATGGATTCATTCTGACTAGCTGATTTGAGAAGGGAAAACCGGTTTAGGGAAAGCCAACCCCAAATGTCTCCTATAGTAGCCAAAACATCAAGGACGTGAACTAGTTAAATAGAATAAAGCCCTCCTCCTACAGCCAGAGGGACTTTTGATTATGTGTCACTACTTTTAAAGTGTGACTTTTGATCAATGTGCTGAGTCCGAGCACCTGAGAACTCTCAGCCTGGCGTAAAGAAGCAATTATTCTCACGCAGCTTGTATGGGGTGAGGAATATCAAATAACTCACAGCCACTGCAACAAAGGAAAGGCTCCAAATAGCCCCCAAATAAGAGATATGTTCTTAAACTTTTTCTCTTTTTTTGAGCTTTTCAGTAGTTCTTAGTTGAACCTTAATCTGAAAACTCGGATTTTTCTGATTATGTTCTTTTTCAGTAAGTATTCTCTTGAACTGAAACTTCTACAGACTAAGTAGGACAATTATAAAATTAGGAGCTAAACAACCTTAAAAGTATGTTATGAGACAAAACCTGATACTATTTGGCTTCAATCTTGGTGTTTGGGAAAAGAAAGAAGTCTGTAGTATCCAAGACGCCAGAACTCAGTTCAAGTCAAAATACTGTATTTATTGGGGCACTTGGTAGCCTTGGTCAGAAGAGCATGTGACTCTTCCTCTCAGGGTTGTGAGTTCATGGCCCATGTTGGGTGTAGCGTTTACTAAAAAAAAAAAATAAACTTAAAAAATATTGTACTTATTGCAACGCTTGAGCAGGATTATGAAAAGGCTCTGGATAGAACCTAACTGCAGCAACTAACCAAAATTTTATCCCAGGGCTGCAGAAAGGGGGAGCAAAAGAAGAAAAAATACTGAACTTAATGAAAATGCTGGTCTTATTCTTTCTTGCAAATGTTATCAGTAATAATCTAATTCTTATTGTATTTTTTTTAAAGATTGTATTTATTTATTTGACAGAGAGAGAGATCCCAAGTAGGCAGAGAGGAAGGCAGAGAGAGGGGGAAGCAGGCTCCTCTGAGCAGAGAGCCCGATGTGGGCCTCGATCCCAGGACCCTGAGATCATGACCTGAGCCGAAGGCAGAGGCTTAACCGACTGAGCCACCCAGGCGCCCTCTTATTGTATTTTTAATGATCTCTTGACATTAGAGCATGTTTTTCTTTCTTTTGTTTTTTAAATTTAATTTTAAATCCAGTATATGTTAGTGTTATAGTGTTATATTAGTTTCAGGTGTACAATATGGTGATTCAACAAGTCTATACATTACTCAATGCTCATTGCGATAAATGTACTCTTAATCTGTGTCATCTATTTCACCCATTTCCTCTCCACTTCCCCTCTGGTAACCATCACTTTGTTCTCTATAGTTACGAGTCTCTTTCTTGGTTTGTTTTTTTTCCCCTTTGCTCATTTGTTTCTTAAATTGCACATGAGTGAAATCATATGGTATTTGTCTTTCTCTGACTTATTTTGCTTAGTATTATACTTTCTAGCTCCATCCATGTTGTTGCAAATGACAATATTTCATACTTTTTTATGGCTGAGTAATATTCCACATATAAAATGTATCACATATTCTTTTTCCAATCATCTACCAATTGATAGACACTTGGGCTGCTTCCATATTTTGGCTACTGTAAATAATGAAAATAATGTATTAACATATGGGTATATTTATCTTTTCAAATTAGTGTTTTCATATTCTTTGGGAAAATACTAAGTAGCAGGATTATCAAATCATATGGAAGTGCTATTTTTAACTTTTCAAGGAACTCATTTGTTTCCTATAGGGGCTGCACCAGCTTGCATTCCCACCAACAGTGCACAAAGATTCTTTTTTCTCCACATCCTCACCACTTGTTGTTTGTGTTTTTTCTTTAAGATTATTTACTTATTTATTAATTTGACAGATAGAGAGAGAGATCACAAGTAGACAGAGAGGTAGGCAGAGACAGAGGAGGAAGCAGGCTCCCTGCTGAGCAGAGAGCCCTATGTGGGCCTCGATCCCAGGACTGTGAAATCATGGCCTGAGCTGAAGGCAGAGGCTTTAACCCACTGAGCCACCCAGGTGCCCATCTTGTGTTTTTTATTTTAGTCATTCTGAGAGGTATGAGGTGATATCTCATTGTGGTTTTGATTTGCATTTCCTGACAATAAATGATGTTGAACAATTTTACAGCATGCTTTCTTTTGTTGAAAACTCATTAAAAAAAAAAGTCATATGACCACATGTAAATAACACCTTATTTATAGATTTGACTCTTGCCAGAAGAAATCAACCACAAGGGGCACCTGGGTGGTTCAGTCTTTAACTGTCTGCCTTCCTCTCAGGTCATGATCGTGGAATCCCAGAACCAAGCCCGGTATCGGGCTTCCTGCTCGCTGGGAAGCCTGCTTCTCCCTCTCTCTCCCCCTGCTTGTGTTCCCTCTATAGCTGTGTTTCTATCAGATAAATAAATAAAATCTTAGAAAAAAAAACTCAACCATGAGAGACCTCATGACAGTGGCCTTCTAATTCATCATACCGTCCCTCACATACAACATCGAGAATGACCTGGATAATTGTGGCCACTTAACATTTAAATCAGGCCATGTTTTCCCTGGCTCAAAGCCTCCAATAGTTTCTCCTCACATTTAAAATAAAAGGAAAATTTGGGATGCCTGGGTGGCTCAGTCCGTTAATCATCTGCCTTCAGCTCAGGTTGTGATCCCATGGTCCTGGTATCGAGTCCCACATTCGGCTCTCTGCTCAGTGGACAGCTTGCTTCTTCTTCTACCTGTGCTCTCTCTGACAAGTAAATAAATAAAATCTCATTTATTTATTTGACACACAGAGAGAGTGAGATCACAAATAGGCAGAGAGGCAGGCAGAGGAAGAGGGGAAAGTAGGCTCCACGCCGAGCAGACAGTCCGATGTGGGACTCAATCTCAGGACCCTGAGATCATGACCTGAGCCGAAGACATAGGGTTAACCAATTGAGCCACCCAGGCACCGCATCACTTCCTTTTCTTATAAGGACCAGGTCTACCAGATCAGATTAGGGCCCTAGCCTTATGACTTCTTTTAACCTTAATTACCACCTTAAAGGTCCTGTTTCCAAATACAGTTAGGGGTTAGGGCTTCAATATATGAATTTGGGTGAGGGAATACAATTTAGTCTCTAACATCTTGTATTCCTAGTTTGTTGAGTATTTTGGTTTTATTGTTGTTGTATTTTTTTAAAGATATTTATTTATTAAAAGATTTTATTTATTTATTTGACAGAAAGAAACACAGTAAGAGAGGGAACACAAGCAGGGGGAGTGAGAGAGGGAGAAGCAGGCTTCCCGCTGAGCAAGGAGCCCGATGTGGGGCTCTATCCCGGGTCTCCGGGATCATGACCTGAGCTGAAGGCAGTTGCCTAACCAACTGAGCTACCTAGGTGCCCCTATTTATTTATTTGACACAGAGAGAGAGATCACACGTAAGCAGAGAGGCAGGCAGAGAGAGCAGAGGAAACAGGCTCCCAGCTGAGCGGAGAGCCCGAGGCGAGCCTTGATCCCAGACCCTGGGATCATGACCTGAGCCGAAGGCAGAGGTTTTAACCCACTGAGCCACTCAGGCACCCTTGTGTTTTTTTTTAAATCACAGAAAGGCACTGGATTTTGTCAGTTGCTTTTCTGCAACTACTGAAGTTATCATGCAATTTTTGTTCTTTAGTATATTAAAAATTGGTATGTTAAAAATAATAGTATGTTACAGTGCAATTGATTTTTATTTATTTATTTGACAGAGAGAGAGATCACAAGTAGGCAGAGAGGCAGGCAGAGAGGAGGAAGCAGGCTCCCTGCTGAGCAGAGAGCCCTATGTGGGCCTCGATCCCCTAGAACCCTGAGATCTTGACCTGAACCGAAGGCAGAGGCTTAACCCTCTGAGCCACCCAGGTGCCCTAAATAAAATCTTTTTTTTTTTTTTTTAAGATTTTATTTACTTGACAGAGGCAAACACAGCGACAGAGGGAACACAAGCAAGGGGAGTGAGAGAGGGAGAAGCAGGCTCCCCCCACCGACTCTGGGATCATGACCTGAGCCAAAGGCAGCTGCTTAATGACTGAGCCACCCAGGCACCCCCTAAATAAATAAAATCTTGAAAAAAATAAAAGCAAAATGCGAACTGCAGCTTACAAGGTCCCAGGCGACCTTGTTGCTGGCTCCCACAGGGATCATCTATTACACTTTCTCCCCATTCACTCTACTCAACTACACTGACCTCCATCATTCATTGAAAGTGTCAAGGACACTCCTGTCTTTGCGTTGCGGTAGTCTTCCCTAAGGTATGTGTATGGTTTTCTCTCTCACTTCCTTGAGGGTTTTACTCAAATACTTACCTCCTTCAAGAGTCTTCTCAGACTACCCTACCTAAAATAGCAGATACTCTAGCTTTAGCACCTTACTCATTATTTTTCTTCCAATCACGATTTGTTACACATTTATTTTGTCTATTGTTTTTCTATTACTAGAATGTCAGCTCCTTGAGATCAAAGACCTTGCTGTTTTGGTTATATTCCCAGCACCAGAAATGGACCTGTGCCACGTGTTGTGTGGTTGAATGTGAATATATCTAACTAGGAATAATACCACTATTTACGTTTTAAGAAGCATTTAGATGAATCAAGGCATGTTTTGGAAGTGGTAGTTGATAATTTATTGGATGCGATGGGTTTGGGATGGGGTGATACAAAGGACTCCCTGATTTTTGCCAGGGTCACACGGGTGAATGGAGATGTCATTTACTGAGAAAAGGAAGACTAAAGAAGTTGATATGTAGGGAAGGTAGAGTTCAGTTTTGGATATATAAGGGCTGAGATACTTGGGGGATATCCAAGTGGAGACATTATGTAGGCAGTTGGAGATGTAGGCCTGGAGTGAGATGACCAAATCTCCTTATTGTTGAAATCCTTGAACTAGGTTTCCTGAGTCTAAATGCACCCTATTGACACCACTCTGGTTAAGCATAACTCAAGATTCTACGACAGATTTGCTAAAGTAAAATCTGAAAGTTCACAGTGGTGAGACCTCTATTTTCTCCAAGTGAAGGGAGAGCTTTCTGACAACAGGACTGGTGATAGCCTATGCTCAGTCTGTGCCACTGTTTACCTAAAATCACAAGCTAATTCTTCAACAAAATGCTGGAGTCTTACTGAGGGTGTTCTGCAAGTGAGTAAATGGCAGTTTGTAGAAGAGGCACAAGTACACGGATAGGAAATGAGTTCTTGTTTTTTTCTGGACAGTTTATTCTAGGTTGCCAAATGGAATGTATGCTCCACTTTTAAAAATGTGAGCATAGGATGCCTTGGTGTCTCCGAGGGTTAAGTCTCTGTCTTCAGTTCAGGTCATGATCTCAGGGTCCTGAGATGGAATCCCACATCGGGCTCTCGGCTCACTGGGGAGCCTGCTTCCCCTTCTTTCTCTGCCTGCCTCTCTGCCTGATGTGATCTCTCTCTGTTAAATAAACAAATAAAATCTTTTAAAAAAATGTGAGCCTAGGATATTCTTGCCCCATCTGTATAGTGTATTTAGCAGATTAAAACTGTGACTTGTATGGGTAAAAGTGACTCCAGTTTAAAATTTTTTACAAGTACTTGTAAAGGCAGAATTCAAGGAGGATCCAGTATTTCAGTGTGTTACCTGAAATGCACTGGGAACCTGAAGCAATGGAATATTTGATGTCATAGATACTGAGAGGAAATACTGCTTCCTTACAATGGTTTGAATCAGTCTTCAATATAGTCTTCAGCCACTTAAACGCTACATTCTATTTTTTTTTAAAGATTTTATTTATTTATTTGAGAGAGAGGGAGAGAAAGTGAGAGAGAGCGCAAGAGTAGGGTGAGGGGCAGAGGGAGAAGATTCTCCGCTAAGCAGGGAGACTGCTGTGGGACTGTATCCCAGGACTTCGGGATCATGACCTGAGCCAAAGGCAGACGCCCAACCCACTGAGCCACTCAGGTATCCTAAACACTACATTCTCATGAATGTGTGGTAAGTTTTTTCCCTTTGAAAGCAATTTAATGCATCAGCAAGTGATTTTCACACCTGATGAAGTGGGATGGTGGGAAGAAGCCTTTTAAGTCCTGGAAGCACACCTAGTTTGTCTAAGAGTCCCTGAACCTAGCTAGATGAAAATAATATAGTATTGCCATTCAATGATTCCACTAGAAGTTATTGTGTGTCTGTTATGTGTGTGTATGTATGAAGTAAAGAGCACACACAGAACACATTGTCTTTGCTCTCAAGGAATTCATGGTCTAGTACAAAACTGCACATGTAGAATAACAGAAGTAAGGGGGCACCTGGATGGCTCAGGTCATGATCTCAGGGTCCTGGGATTGAGCCCCGTGTTGGGCTCCCTGCTCAGGGGGGAGTCTGCTTCTCCCTCCTCCCCTCCTCCTGCTTGTGCTCCCTCTCTCTAAATAAATAAATAAAAATCTTAAAAAAGATAACAAGTAAGCATAAAAGGCTATGAGACTGGCTGATTATATGTAGCTCAAGAGTTTGGAAGGCTTCACAGAAGTAGTAACATTTGACTGGGTTTTTGAAGGATGAATAGAAATTTATGAGGTAGATGAGGAATGTGAAAAGAATTACAGTTGAAATTAAGTGTTTTTTTTTTTTTTAAGATTTTATTTAGACAGAGAGACCACAAGTAGGCAGAAAGAGTAGGCAGGCAGAGAGGAGGAAGCCGACTTCCTGCTGAGCAGATAGCCCCGACTTGGGCCTCGATCCCAGGACCCTGAGATCATGACCTGAGCTGAAGACAGAGGCTTTAAGCCACTGAGCCACCCAGGTGCCCAAAATTAAGCGAATTCTAAGAGGAATGCTGGGTGAATGCAGGAGCACAGAAAGCAAAAATTAGGACCATAAGTAAGGATATGAGTGATATGGCATTACACATGCTCACCTAGCACGTACAAAAGGTGCCAGTGTTAAAATCATTCCTAGGTTTCTGAAATTTCCAATATAAATTCCAGTAAGTCCAGAAGCTACTGGGCTACATGTGAATTGAAATGAACCTTTGAGAAAAGCCTATTACCAAAAGGTGGACATGTCTAAAGCTTTTTTTTTTTTTTTTAATTTTACTTATCTGATAGAGATCACAAGTAGGCAGAGGAATAGTCAGAGAAGATGAAGCAGCTCCTTGCTGAGCAGAGGGTTTGATGCTGGGCTGGATCCCAGGACCCTGAGATCATGACAGGGGCTGAACGCAGACGCTTAACCGACTGAGCC
The DNA here is from genome assembly GCA_004023965.1 of Spilogale gracilis. Classification (NCBI taxonomy): domain Eukaryota; kingdom Metazoa; phylum Chordata; class Mammalia; order Carnivora; family Mephitidae; genus Spilogale; species Spilogale gracilis. The sequence goes on along the minus strand of PITA01000778.1, from coordinate 38,733 downwards.
ACCCAGGTGCCCCTAAATCTCTCTTTTTAAAAGACTTATTTATTTAAAAAAGATTTTATTTATTTGACACAGGGAAAGAGATCACAAATAGGCAGAGAGGCAGGCAGAGAAAGAGGGGGAAGCAGGCTCCCTGACAAGAGCCTGATGTGGGACTCTATCCCAGGACCCCGGGACCACGACCTGAGCTGAAGGCAGAGGCTTAACTCTCTGAGCCGCCCAGGCACCCCTGATTTTATTTATTGGACAGAGAGAAACAGAGCTAGAGAGGGAACACAAGCAGGGGAGTGAGAGAGGGAGAGTGGGCTTCTAGCCCAGCAGGGAGTCTGACGCAGGGCTCCATCCTGGGACTCTGGGATCATGACCTCGGCCGAAGGCAGAAGCTTAACGACTGAGCCACCCAGGTGCCCCTAAATCTGTCTTAAAAGCAAAATAATGCCCACTCTTTTTAAAGAGAGAGACAGAGAGACAGAGTGCGCACGCACCACAATGAGGGGGGGCTCCTATGAGGGGCAGAGGGAAAGGAAGAGAATCTCAGGCAGGCTCTCTGTAGAGCCTGATGCTGGTAGATCTCAGTACCCTGAGATGGTGAAAACCAAAAGTCCCACACTCAACCACCTGAGCCACCTAGGTGCCCCAAGAACGCTCTCTTGAAGACAAAATATTCAAGAGACCTCCTAGTTGCCTCTAAATTGGAATACTGGTTTAAGCCCAATACCCACTTTCTCCTAGACTACTGTTTTGACAGGTGGAGACATATGTGAAGTCCCTACCACTTGATCTAAAATACATTCTTGGCATTGCCTGTATAAGAGCTCCGTTAAGATTTTAAGACATTTTCAGAATCTGGAACTGAATTTTTATTATTTTCTAATGCAACTTCTGCTAGCTTAATAAAAAATTAGATATTCTTAATCATCTTCAGATTTTTCGATAATGTCCAGTTAATACACTTATTTAATTATATAGTGAAAAAATTTATTCCTCAAAGTTCTTTGATATATTTTGCATTTTGTTTCCTCGGTGTCTGGGCACATACTAAACCAACAAATAATTACTTGACTAGAGTACCTTAAAACTTCCACTTTCTTCGAGATGTACCGCAGGAAGCTGCAAATATCAAAGCCCGAATGAACCAAGTTTCCAGCCACGACATTCGGGATTTTTAATAGGTCTATTAAAGAACTTTACTGTTAGCCTGCATGAAACGCTTAGCGGTTCTTTTAAAAACCAAACCCAAACCCAAGAAGCTCGGAAACCTTGTAAAGATGATTCACAGCATTTATATATTCTATTTAATATAAGGACTAAAAACCATGAAATTAAATGAGCGGCTGGTTGACCTAACACATTTCGCAATTCAGTATTTTCACAGTACTGTGGTAGGTTTTCGGCTCTTCAAACGAATCAGGCAAAGCAAAACAATCCTTGATCTTTAAAATACGCCAGTTACCTGCTTCTTTTGACGAAAAATTTCAGGAGAAAAGCAGGCAAGCAAAACTCTTACTTGGAAAGCAAATTTAAGAAAAAAAAAAGTTCTAATCATCAGCAGCAGCCTCAGCCTACCGGCCTGGGGTCGGAAAGCCTGGCGACAGCAGCCGGGGAAACCTCAATGTCACCCGGTCGCGGCGACAACCGCGGGCGAAGCAGTTGCGGCAGTCCATGCACGCGCACCACTCGGCGGAGGGCGAGCCTGGCGTCTCCAGGTACCGCGGTGGAGAGCCAGTGTCACCGGGCTAACTTCCCAGGGTAGCCTCCTTGCCCAGGTGGGCACTAGCAGAAGGGAGGAGCAGCTGCGCGCCTCCCCTCCCCCCGTCCCTACGCCGCCGGCGCACCGAGCACAGTAGCCTTCTGGGAGGTGCTACCACACCCCAACCCCAAGCCGCGGCTCCCGCCGGCGGCGGCGAATGGGTGGGCCGACTCCAGGAACCCTCGGAAGGGCGGGGGCAAAGGAAGCGGCCCCTCTAGCTGCGTCTTCGAAACAGCGTTCCTTGTTCTCGATGGTCCCCGAGCGGCGGTCTTATCGAACGCAATTTCCGGTTCCTTTTAAAGGCCCAAGCCGTGCGCCCCGGCGCGTGTGAGGAAGGTATAAAAGGGAACGAGAGGGCGGAACCCAGGAGGAAGAGGAAAAAAGCTAGCGGTAGAGGGGGCGGGGAGGCGCAAAGGGCGCGCTCTCGCGTCACGTGACCGGGACGCGCCGTTCTTCCGTCGGCCATTTTAGGTGGTCCGCGGCGGCGCCATTAAAGCGAGGAGGAGGCAAGAGCGGCCGCCGCTGCTGCTTATTCTTTTTTAGTGCAGCTAGGGAGAGCGGGAGTGCGCACTGCGCGAGTGTGGGAGGCGAGGGGGGCCGACGGAGGAGAGGCACAGGAGCATCTGCAGCCGCGTGCGCCTTCTCTGTCCTGTTGTGTGCTTCGCGCGGTAGAGTGGGCGCGCGGCAGCGGCGGGGATTACTTTGCTGCTAGTTTCGGTTCGCGGCAGCGGCGGGTGTAGTCTCGGCGGCGGCGGAAGCAGTAGCACTATGTCGGAGGAGCAGTTCGGCGGGGACGGGGCGGCGGCGGCGGCAACGGCGGCGGTAGGCGGCTCGGCGGGCGAGCAGGAGGGAGCCATGGTGGCGGCGGCGCAGGGGGCAGCGGCGGCGGCGGGAACTGGAGCCGGGACCGGGGGCGGAACCGCGGCTGGAAGCACCGAAGGGGGCACCGCCGAGTCGGAAGGGGCGAAGATCGATGCCAGTAAGAACGAGGAGGATGAAGGGTGAGTAAGGGGCGACCCGGGATAGTCAGGCCCAACTAGTTCCCCCCTCCCCCTCCCCCGCCAGTAGGCCTCGTTCCCGCTCTCTGCCCGCCCTCCAGGCCCGCATGCAGTCTGTTTGCAGAGTTTCCCTCTTCTCGACGGTGGGTTCCTCAGGGCTTTCATTTCCTTTCCTGCTTATCGCCCCCTCCCCCATCACACACGTTTCCACCTTTAGCCGTCACCATGCTGCTCCCTGGCCCGCCCTCCTTCCCTCCCTCGCCGTGGGTCTCCTCCCACCGACTTAGCCGCCAGGATTTTTTCCCGCCCGTCTGGGGGTACCTTTTTTCTTGCTCCGCTGTCCCCTCCCTTCCTCTTTTTGTTAAAGTCCCAAGCATAAAGATAGACACGGAAGATTTTATGCCGGGACAATTAAGGTTTATTTGATGCGTTCACTTGAGCATCCCGAGACAGTGCGATTCTTTATAAG
>PITA01000778.1:22500-35419 GCA_004023965.1 Spilogale gracilis | reverse complement strand
CTCCAGCTTGTTGGCTGCCCTTCCCCCACTCCGCGGAGTTATTCTAACCGCGCACCCTTTTCGCGCCTTCAGCTATTAGGTTCCTCAGCTGTTCATACAGATTGTAACTTTAACTTTTTATGTGCAGTTTACATTTTTTTACACCCCACCCCGTGCCCAGGATCCTTTTTTGGTCTCTCTTGATTTCTCCTTCCCGCTCTCTTACCCACTGTTAAAGGAGGCCTACCAGCCTTCTTTGATGAAATGAACATCCTTTATTGTGCTAAGGCATGATTTTTTTCTTTTTTGCAGGTTTTAAAGTACTGACTTGTTCCCTCCACTTGGAATAAGTTGTATATATTATTTAAGCTGCATTTGACCTATTAGAATGCAGCATTTGGGAGCGGGAGCATAATAACAGGAGTTACCAGGAGGGACTAAATCGGGGCTTTTGGTTAGGTTTCCGTACTCCGGTTACTGACCGCTGATACTGGGTTAACGCATCTATTCCCTGTTGTTGGGGGGAGGGGAATGTGTGTGTGATTTTTATTTCACTATAACAAGGAGAAAAGTGTGGAAAATAAAAGCAGTAAAATGTCACTTTAATCCAGTATTAGAAAACATGATTTCCTTTTTTGGGAAAGAGCACAAGATTGGGAGGGTGGGAAAGAGAAGCACTTCAGAATGTCGAGTTTAATCTCAGCCCAGGTCGACTTGTCAGGCTGATTGTGCTGGTTTTGGGAGAATGAAGGTGGGATGGGAAACTAAATTTACTCAGTTGTGAATTACATATAGTTTAAGAAAGGAGTAAGTTAAATACTTGGAAACTTAAGCCTTTAACATTTTGGTTTTTATTTTCTGAATTCTGTTCTTTGGACAGAGGCACCAAAATGATTAATTTGTATAACTTGCTGTTTGGGGCAGGCTTTAGCCCTGATACTTCAAATCACAAAGCTGCTACGCTTATAGTTACCTACTGTTGAACTGAAGTGTAAATGAATTAAAGTTTTTAGCCCTAACAATGTGAAACACTAAAACTAGAATTTTGATTGGTTGCTGTACCGGTTGTTAATTCCCTAGCCATTCAAACTCCTCCCCACGACACTCTGAAGCAGCGACGGCACAGCGGGAAGAATGGTAAAACTTTTAAATTTTATTTCCGTATTATAAAGGTTTCAATAGTCATAACATACAGAGGCTGTGTATTGATGAGTTGCCCATTGATCCCCAGGAAATTCTAGACATAGTACAGTAGGATATCTTGTGCCTGGGATATAAAGTCGTTTTAGGCATCGTGTGTGATCTTTGGGCAAAAGTAATGCCATTACATGGTTTTTGGTCTATGGTGATGCATGTAATTGTGGTTTGGTTAATTAAAACAATATAATTAGTAATAGTGATATATTTGAACAAGAAAAATATTACCATAATATGAAATTTGATTTCTTTTTGTTAAAAATATTTCTGTTGGAATTCTAAGTTTAATGTTAAATACAGAGGCTACTTGATATAAAATCTTGTGTGTTTAAAATGTCTTGCATGCCATACGGAAATATTTTGGTTTGTGAAAAGTAAAAGTTTTTAAAGTAGTGTGTATATGTATTATGCAAAAATGTGTTTTATCTTCAGCCATATTTGTAAGTAGAACTTTAATAATTGGATATGTACTATTCAGAGGTGGGCTTATGTGGCTTTAAGCTATAGCTCTTACCACATTTTTTATTTTCAGTGTGATTTGTTTGGAATGTTAGAGTTGGTTGGTTCACATGTCTTTGAAATTGCATGACTTCTCCATGGGAGGATGGTAGATTATTGTTCTTTTTATCCTTACCTTTCCCCAAATGTGAATTTTCTGCTTTTAGGATTGCTTTTATTTTGAATTTTCCAGGAGTTTGTCCACCACCACTGGAGTTTAGAGGGTCAATAATTTGTAGAAAGCTGACTTAGCTATACAGACTACATTCTATTCTAAGAGCCCAATTGAGATAACATTTACATTTTACAAGAGCTTTACTTAATACTGTATTCTCATCCATTGAAATCTGTCTGGTTTTATATTGCAGATAAAGCAGACTGGAAATAGGCAAAAGGGAAAAGTAAAAAGAAGACTGAGGTCAAAGTCTGTCATACAGAATAAAATGTTTTTGATGAAAATGAATTCATTTCCCACTGATAGTTCATTTTCACTGCCAGCTGAACATGGCAAACTGAATGAGATTAAACTGTCATTATACCTGACTTTTTACTCTATTACATGTTTCAGATCTTATGTAAGCAGTCATTTTCAGTGATTAGAAAGGGCCATAAACTTAGGTTTGAGATCACTATGATTCTTGTAAGAATTGTTGCCCTGCTGCTCAATAATGTAAGCTTACAAATTTTTTGAATGACCTCTTAGGAAAAGTGGACAATTAAATATTTATAGTTAGTGAACATTTTAGTTTCTGACCTATTTTTATTTTCTGAAAATAGGATTTAACTGAGGTTCATTCTAAGTTAAGCAAGTTTACATTTAACAAATGTTTTTGTTTTTAAGGTGTAATATTTGACTTTATGAAGTTACTGCTTAATCACCCAGCCTTGTCCTGTTACAGATACTCTTGTTTTTCTTTTCGGTGTGCGCACTTGTCACTCTATCTCTTCCTTTCTCTGACTCCCAGTTTGAGAGATACTGTGCAGCAGTTTCATAATAGTCTCAAGAATGAGAATAAGACTGGCTTTACTAGACATAAAATCATCCACCTTTAATTTCTTAAACATTTCAGCGTGCACCTTTTTACAGTTCTAACTTGAGAATGAAGTTATTACAATATGATCCTTAAGTTTTTAAAAATGAGTTTGTTGTGTACTCAGTTTTTTTTTTCTTATGTTGAATATAAGAACAAATAGCTATTCTTAGGAGGGTATGCCTGTTTCTCTTTTTGTGGATGTTTCCATATTTCAGACCTTTGGAATAATTTGTTAATTTCCTTAAAAAGTGCTCTCCTGAGTTCATCTCATTTTAATTTTTCTAACTTTAACATTCCTGGTTTTTACTTACAAGCAGTTGCACTGGAATTTCCCATTTTTGTGTGGGTTCATGTTCTTTGCAGGGCTGTAGTTCTTTTAGGATAGGTAATTTATTTAAAGTTTGTGTGTGGCAAAATATACATGCCATGTAGCAAAGCTACCTGGAAAAGAGTTTTACATACCAAGATGAGTGGAAAACTATAATACTATGTTAGCTTTCGGATAGTTTCATAAGGTAGGTACATTGATTTGCCTGCATTTGATTGGGCAGGAAGCAAAATAATTCCGTTCAGTTATCAGCCAAAGTACAGGAGTAACTTGTCTAATAACAAGGTAGTTGCTATAACCGTTAGTGTGTAAGCTCGTGTGATTTCTTCCTGTTGGGGAATTTTCTGAATTAATTTTGCTGTGGGTTGACTATTTAATTTTTAAGAAATGGGCATACACATGTTTTTGTTTTAAATATTTGAGATTATAATGTATAGTCTAGTGCTTTGGGGCATCCTGAATGTTGCTTTATAAAACAGTTATTTTTAGAGCAGTCTCATACCTAATTTACTGGCCTTTAATTCTGTAAAGTTGGATTTACTATAGAATTGAGACCCTGAGTAGATGGTCTGAATTTTAGTATTCTTTGGAATTTTTAACAAGTTTCTAGTGTTAAAATTGCAGAAACTGATGCTCCCAAGTCTCAAGATGATGAACCTGTAAGGGAGGAGAAGTATTAAATTCTTTTCATTTCTCAAATTATGGAGATATTAAATCACCTGACCTTTAGGGTTTGGAATTGGAGAAAATCGTTGTGGCTTTTTTCAGAGCTGCCTTTTGAGATAAATCTACTTGGCCTTAAGGCTGGGTTTTTTTTCTCCAAGTCATGTGACTTCTATAGACAAAGTATATTGTGTATTTTTAATATTGCCTTGGTATCCTGTTCTCTGTAAGGCTGCTCTAATTTAAGAAAGTTTTGAATTCTGTTGGGATATGTGATTTGTGGCCAGTATGGAGGATGATTAGTTTTAGTTTTCAAGCAATACACGCTACGCTTGAAAGCATTTAAAGGGAATGGAATAATAACCTTTTTCCTATTCCACTTGAAGCTGTGCACCTCAAGTGTGTGTGCAGATTGACAGATGGAGTGAAACCTAACTTCTGTTAGTCCAAGATTTATTTGACTTTAGCTCTGCTTCAACGTTTTAGTAGCTAGGGCACTGAACTGGATGCTGGAAGCGTGGGATCTGTTTCTGTTACTTCACTTCCAACAATGTGGTCTCAGGTAATACAACACGTTTGTTCTTGGTTTGCTGATCTATGTGTGGGAAACAATGCTCACCACAGGAAGATTGACTTCATAGCTTGCTTTCATAGCTTGTGTGTGTTTATCCGGTACCTTAATAGTTGATACTGCCAGTGATTTACTCCTGTGGAGTAAAGGTAAGCATGTTTTAGTTTCTGGAGTATTAAATTGTATATTGGAGCTAGAATACAAAGATTATTTGGGGGTGGGGAGACTCGTGTTGGTGGTAGTGTTTGGCCAGTAATCAGGGTGATAGTTGTTAAGTATTGAGTCATGTCCTGTAAACTCCTGCTTAAACCGTTCAAACTACTAGGAAAATTTCCCTTTCTCCCTTTAGTTGTAAGAAAGAGAGGTGAAAAAGTATCAGCAAATATACTCAGAAAGCAACCAATAGAGGCAATGTCATGGAATCAGTCTTCCATAATTTTCCGTTTTTACTGTTAAAAATTAATGTGGTTTTAAAGCATCCCAAGAGTTTGAAATTTCATCAAGAAAGGTAAAAACCATTTTCTGAGTTTAGTGTTTATATATAAATTGATTTCCAATAGAAAACTAGAATGGTGAATGTGTAGTAATCTCAGTTAACCAGAACCTTAACCTCTAGGTTAAGGAAATCGTATTCCTTAACCTTCGGGTAGATGAGAGTTTACCTCTAAAGCTGATTGAGAGTTTGTCTTGAAAGTGAGAATATAGGCAATCATTCATTCCTTCCTTGGAATGAAAGGAAAAGGAGAATTTTGGGTTAAACATTTAAAGTTGACTTAAAACCTGTCATCTTATTAGCTGTTATGTTTTCAGCTTAATTATCATTATTTTTTAAAAGATTTTTGTTTATTTATTTGAGAGAGAGTGAGCATGAAAGGGGAGAAGGTCAGAGGGAGAAGCAGGCTCCCTGCAGAGCCGGGAGCCCGATGTATACTCCATCCTTGGGCTCCTGGATCATGACCTGAGCCGAAGGCAGTCACTAAACCAACTGAGCCACCCAGGCACCCCTAATTATCGTTTTTAGTTATTTAGGTTTATTCTAAAGTATGAAGTAATAATGAAATTTAATAAGCTAGGCTAGAAGTGTTAATCTTTATTGACTTGTTAAAAGTTTATCAGTCTGTTTGCAAAGGTATTTTTTTATACAGATTCTAAAATAGTTACCCTACCATGTGATACTATCTAGTTGTAAAAAGTAACCCCTGTCCCTAATTATAGGTAGTTACTTCACTTTAAATCTGGACTTTCTGGCAGCTTTCTGCCCACAGGTCTTGTCCCATGCTTTAATAAAACCACATTTTGGCACCAGAAAAAATCCCAATAAATAATGTGTACTCTCTAAGCAAAAATACTGATTTTGTATATGTTGGTGGGATTTTTCTTGTATTTTGTCATTTTTAGGATTTTAAAGGAATAATTTCAGTGATAAAGTACCGAAAATTTAAAACAAATTAATGGTATGCTTGAATGTTACTCTGAAAGGTGACAGTGATTGGCCAGTCATGTTATATACTTGAAATATATATCAGATGGACATTCTGTCTTTTTTAAACTGTCAGAACTTGTTATGAAACCACATATGGAAAATCATGAGTTGTCAGGAAGTGTTCGAAAGTCACAGAATATTATTTTGGCCCTGTTTCAAAATTGGAAGGGAGTGTAAATACTGTTTATTATTTTACCTTGAATAAGGTGATTCACAGTAGAGCCTTAGAGGTATCTTCAAATAAAATACTATTGGCTTTTGGAGTGTTAAATCTAACGATCTAAATAGTACAGAGAGTAAGTTTTTTGGGGTGTGAAAAAAACAGGAGTATTAAATCAACATTTTCATCAGCCAGCATGGCTCAATACATATATTACCTTTTTTTGTTTTTAAATATTTTATTTATTTGACGGAGTGAGCATAAGCAGAGGGAGCAGCAGGCAGAGGCAGAGGGAAAAGTAGGCTCCCCTCCTAATGGGAAGCCTGATGTGGTGCCCGGATCCTGGGATCATGACCTGAGCTGAAGGCAGACACTTAATGACTGAACCACCCAGGCACCCTTATATTTTATATTTTGAAATTTCTTACTATACTAGCATTTATATGGAGTGCAGACAAGTCATGGAGATGGTTTTTTTTAACTACATTTTATTGAAGAGTTTTTTAGGCAACCTAAATTCTAATCTGTATTTTTGCATGGGATATTTAAATGTTTTGGGTTAAGACTAGTATTGAAAATAATCTTATTTTCATACTTACAATCTTACTTATAATCTTAGGATCTTTTTATATAAGATCTCATTCTGGCTTTTTCCTCTTAGTGTTGATAACTTCATATTCATATAGCCTGTGCAGATTTTTAAAAATTAAGGTGATAGGTAAATGAAAACATTGCTCTGTTGTTATATTTAAACTGTGTTCTCTCCCTTCTAAATAATTTTTTATTGAGCACTACTGATATTTCAGACTATGTTCTTTTAAGGATTAAAAAAAAATCTTTTACTTTTTTATTACTGTTTTTTTAAAGTAAGATCTATGGCCAGCGTGGGGCTTGAAGTCAACCCTGATTTCAGGAGTCTCATGCTCTGTGGACTGAGCCTCCAGGCACCCCTGTGTTTGCTCATTTAATCTTTACTGAAGATTAGTGAAATAGACTCTTTGTCCTTTCATTCACAGATGTGGAAACAATCTTGAGTTTTTCTTTTCCTGTGGGTCATAACAGTTAATACTTGGAGGTAGGATTTACATTCAGGTGGTTTGGCTTACTGCCTCTAAATGTACTTGAGAAGAGAATGTCCCAATAAACAGTCTAAATTCCTTTTTTTTTTTTTTTTTTTTAAGATTTTTTATTTATTTGACAGAGAAACACAGCCAGAGAGGGAACACAGGCAGGGGGAGTGAGAGAGGGAGAAGCCGGCTTCCCTCCGAGCAGGGAGCCCGATGTGGGACTCGATCCCTGGTCTCCAGCATCATGACCTCAGCCCAAGGCAGTCGCTTAACCAACTGAGCCACCCAGGCGCCCCAAACAGTCTAAATTCCTAAGTGACATTATGTAGCATTTGAAATGTCATTTGCACTGAATTGTATAATTTTGTGCGTATCCCTTAATACTGTAAATAATGTAACATCAATATCTGTAAAAGCAAGGAGATTTCAGTTGAGTAGGTGTTTTAAATTGAATATGCTATTACCTCTGGGGTGCTCAAAAGCTTAGTAGGATTAAGATGTTAAACTATCAGTAGAATACTATAGATGAAGTCCTGTGTTTTCATTAGGATTGTTGATTCGCTTAAAACTAAGGATGAAATTTTAAACTTGTATTGCAGAACTAGGGGCCCATTTTTGTTGTCACTTGAACAAGTCTTGTGACATAGTTTCCACTTAGCTGCTTAGGATTTTCTGAAGTTCTGTCTACCTCATTTAAGTGTTTGCACATCTCTGCAGGAGTGACAGAACTTGAACTTCCCCTTTGGTATTCAAGGCAGCAGAGATAATCTGGATGGACGATAAGTACTCAGTTTTAAGCAAAGTACAGTAATATAAAAGAAAAGCGTATTTTATGCCATCTCAATTTGAGAGAGAGCATGTCAGAATGCTTGTGTTCTGAGAGGCTAAGATAATGCCCACTTATCTAAAATAAAGATAGCAAGCCCCCCCCTTTTTTTTACTGTACCATTTTATGTTGGTGTGTTTACTGAATAAAGATTTGATGGATTTAACATGTTCCGTTCAGTAACGATGGAATGATTTGGAACAGTTTGTGTTCATTGTAGTATTTACCTCTCTGGCTATCTGTCAGTTGTGCAGCAGCCTTTCTTGTTAGAGCAACTAAAGCTAATAGCAGTTTTGGGCTGCCAAAAGGGCAATGCATTTGTCTCAAAGAGCCACTTAGGCTCTTGCTCAGAGGCTGTTTACTCTTACTTCACACAGAATTTGCTCAAGTTAAGTGCTGGCTACCCATCCTGTGGATTGGAAGGGCTGGGGTGGATTCAACCGCAACCAGTGATTAACCTGGCAAAAATGAAAAATGAAACTTGTTAAAATAACTAAGACATGAGATGTACTTAGTGTATTAATAGTTCTTTCATTTCAGAAGAGCCTTTGGGCATGCTTCATTAGCTTAATATTATTTAGTGGTGACTGACCCATACAATGTTTAAATCATGATTACTGTATTTAAGAAGGCGGAAGTGTGAGAGGTGTTGTAGAAAAAAAGTATCCCAAGTAATTGAAGGTTAAAAAAACAACTGGGGAGAGAATGGAAGACAGGCAATGTTTTTTATTTGTTTTTTTAAGATTTTATTCATTTATTTGACAGACAGCGAGAGAGAATACAAGCGTGGGGAGTGGGAGAGGAAGAATCAGGTTTCCCGCCGAGCAGGGAGCCCCATGCCTCATGCCCGATGCGGGCCTCAATCCCAGCACCTTGGGGTCCTGACCTGAGTTGAAGGCAAACGCTTAACCACTGAGCCACCCAGGCGCCCCAGGCAGTGTCTTTTAAACAAGGTGGAATATTTGGCTCATTCTCTAAAGGTGCTGGATAGCTGAAGTTTTACTATGTGTTTTGCTCTAGTGTTTTGAGAAATAGTAATCATTCTGTGGAACATGTATAAATTATAATTTTGGGGTTTTTTTTAAAGATTTTATTTATTTATGTGGCAGAGACACAGCTAGAGAGGGAACACAAGGAGAGGGAGTGAGGGAGAGAGAAGCAGGCTTCCTGCTGAGCAGGGAGTGCAATAGGTATCATGACCTGAACCAAAGGCAGACTCTAGTCGCTCAATGACTGAGCCACCCAGGCGCCCGTATAAATTATAATTGACCCAGAGTTTTTAATATTTGTCTAAAGGGAATTGATAGGAAAAGCAGCATCTTCAGTGACTTTTTAGCTTTAAGGTAGTAGGCACATTTAACAACTTTTGTACTAACGACTGTAAACGGTGGGAAGTTTCTTACAGAGTTCTTTATTGGGCCAGTTGATGAGTTAGAATGCTTATCCAGTGTTTAATGAAACTTACTTCCTATGCTGTGAAAAACGTTTGGGGCTTATGAATAATAATAGGACATGCCTCATTCATGGGTTATAATTTATTTGTAATTTTGTTTTTAAAATAATTTTAAATCAAGGACAGTTAACCTTGAGTATAAACGTTGCCTTGGTTAAATAAAATCGAAACTAATTCTGTCTTACTATCTGAGGAAACTAACTGATGAGGCAAAACATTCTTGCCTTTCTACTTCAGCTTTTTAAAACAAAGCTTTTGTTACTATTTCCTCTTCAGACTGAAATAATTTCAGACTTCTATTATTGATGGAGAACTTTTATAATCACAGAATGGTCATTCAGTAGTTAAATTTAAACGTAATTGAAGTTTCTGTTCTAAAATTGGCATGGATACCTCAGCAAGAGATCATTGCTTTATAGTTCCTTCTCATCTTTAAAAAATATAGCAGTGTCCTGTGTAAATGTTGCTAATGAACTTTCGTCTATGAAGGAAGTGCTCTGGATCTTTAGATTATATAAAAGTAAAGTGTTGTTAAGACATATTTAAGTGACAAAGATTGGATTTCAAAAGGTGCATTATTTGAATGAAAGAATATGTAATTGAGAATAAGTTTTTTCCCTGACATTGGAAATAAACATTAAAAATTACCTATACAACTTTATGGGTGTTTTTCTTATGTTCATTTGATTATAAAATACAAAAAGGGATTAATGAGGGTTCCCTCAAGCTTGGAGATTGATTTTATTAGAGGAAATCCTGAAAGTTAAGCATATAAGTGACCCAGCTTCACATTACAGTACCTGTACTAATTGAAAACTTAACCTGAAATGGGAAGCGCAGTATATACTGCAATTAAGACTTTGCTGCATTGAAAGTTAATTATGTTGTTAGAACTAAAAACAAGCCTATGGTAAAATAGATCAGTAACACCTCAGTTAATCTGGCATCTTTAGGGGAGAAGCAGAACAAGCAAGATCTCATTCTAGGGACAATTGGCCTCTTGTTAGAAGATTGGATTTAGTGGCAGTATACTATAAAAGCCCACAAGATGGAGATGTTTCCTGCTTTAATTTCTGTCTGGAGCTGAAAGTTAGTTCCACATTCCCATTTCTATCCCCATTACAAAGATGAGAAATCATTGAGCAAGTGTGATTTTATTCCCATAAAATTGCTAGCCTTTACATAACAAATTCTGACAGTTTACCCTTAAAATAAAAATCTCCAGTCCTGTCTCTTTAAAGGGTAGGAGGTGTGTTTAAGCTTTTTAGGATGGGCTTGGGATGGTTTAAGGGGGCAGATGTAAAAGTCAGAGAGCTGCCAAGTCTGAGCATTATAGCATTTTGCTGTAATAAAAAATAATACTTCACCTGAGATTTTTTTTTTTTTTGGGGGGGGGGGAGACTGTTTAGTCTTAAAGTGTTCTGGTGGTTTCCACTCACCACCTGTCACTTAGCATCTTCAAGCTTTAAATATTTTATTGCTGGTTAACTGAGGTTCTACTGTAAATAAATCATACAAGTTAATTTGTGGATTGTGCTTCAGTGGGTAATTTTGTTCACTAAATTGTTTATATTAGCACATCAGAAAACTTAGCTTACAACTTAATTGAGAGACTTAGAATTTTCCATTTTATGTGCTTAGGGTTTTGCTAATGAGAGAACTGTTAAATAGAAAGCTTCAGCATTGACATGCTGGTTGCTGTGATCAGTGGGGACTGCATAGCCCTTTTACAAGTTTAATGAAGATTTGGAACAGAAATTTGAAGCTAAAATTCTGTGTTTTGCTGTTAACCAATATTTAATTTGCAATTTAAGACTTAAAAACGTGTAGTATTTTATTTTTATTTTAGGGTTACGTTTATCTTTTTGGCAAGTCTAAAAGAATTTGCCGCTTCTTCACTTTTTAGTTATGCAGATGCAGCAGTAATAAGCAAAATTTGACAAAACTGGGATGGGGTGTTCTTGATATGGGGTAACATAGGAAGAGTGACATTAATCTGCCCAGTAAATTGGTGCAGTTTGGAAAAGGTATTATTGTTATGGATACTTAAAGCAAAATTTACTTATTTGTTTTTAGTATTTTAATATTACTTTTTGTCTTTACAGGAAAATGTTTATAGGAGGCCTTAGCTGGGACACTACAAAGAAAGATCTGAAGGACTACTTCTCCAAATTTGGTGAAGTTGTAGACTGCACTCTGAAGTTAGATCCTATCACAGGGCGATCAAGGGGTTTTGGCTTTGTGCTATTTAAAGAGTCGGAGAGTGTAGATAAGGTAGTGTGTTATGTGTTCTGATTAGTTATTATATAAGATGTGGGTAGTTTGATACACTAATTTCCCTGTTCATGATTTCCCGTTTTGCAGTATCTGAAGGAAGAGTTAATGTAGTTCTTAACTGTACATTTTATGAAGAGTCCTCTTTTAATTATTTACTGAATACCTTTTATATGCCAGGCTGTACTTGAAAAAAAAAAAACAACTTTAAAAATACTGCGACTTAACAAACACCTATTTAAAAGGATGGTCTGTGAAGAGTTCACAGAAGTACAGATTTTGAAATTTCTTGGGCCATGGGGAAGGTACCAGTCATGTTTATGTTGTTGATAGTTATAGGTGAGATGGTTTTCTAGTGATTGATTTAGATTTGTCTCTCTCCTCCTCCCATTCTTTCTGACACTTGGGTTTTTGAACACTGTTGTATATTAGCTGACGTCACATCACCACAATATGACAGATTAGTTGTGAGCAAGTCAGCATATTCCTAGCATTAGTTATAGTTATAATTATTAAGTTAATAATCTGAACTTTAATTAAGATACATACTTAAAATGAAAAACTTCAATTTCCTTAGGTCATGGACCAGAAAGAACATAAATTGAATGGGAAGGTGATTGATCCTAAAAGGGCCAAAGCCATGAAAACAAAAGAGCCTGTTAAAAAAATTTTTGTTGGTGGCCTTTCTCCAGATACACCTGAAGAGAAAATAAGGGAGTACTTTGGTGGTTTTGGTGAGGTATGTGATAAAATGTTTTGACCCAGTTTTGTCAAAATTAGTGTGAATGTAATTGTCACATGTTTTCAAAGTTGCTATGAAGTTTGGACTAATTGTGTGATTTGTTTTGAAAGAAGGATATTTTAAATCATTGGCAGATCTTGAAGATTTGATGATTGCATTTTTCTCATTTGTTGAAGGTACAGGGTACACAAAGATGAAATAGACATTCTTAGCTTGAGGAATTTACCAGATGAGTAGAAGAAATAAAAATAGAAACAAGAAGAAACCCAGATTGGATTACCTGAGATACAGAAGGAAATCATTCAATTGATAATAGGAAAGGAAGGAATTAAGAATAGGATGTAGTGCCTTCTCAGTTTTAAAAAAACTATATGTGCAAATTCTATGAGTCTAATTCTAGACTTAGTGAAAACAAAGTTCTTTTGTGAGTTAGTGATTTAAAGCTGAGAAATTTGTGGCTTTGCATGCCAGATACAGCTGTAGCCCTCTTTTACTTGATTTAAGCAGAGCATGTTTCATTGTTTGTATTTAGGTTGAGGTATTTCCCATACATACCTGGATGTCTAGCTTTTCCTTAAATACCTACAAGGGCAAGCAGCGGTGGAGCTGCCTTCTTGCATGGCAGTAGCCAGCTAAGACAAGAG
>PITA01000778.1:0-17500 GCA_004023965.1 Spilogale gracilis | reverse complement strand
GTTGAATTTCCTGAGTTGAATTGTCTGTTAAGAATAAGACCTCCTGAGTAAACATCTTAACAAAAATGAGTGCTACTAAAATAAGTTAAACTTTTATGATAAGTCGGGGGGCCAGCAACCTGTTCCTCTAACCATACTGCAGCACAGCTGTGCTTGTTTCCGTGTTGTTTGGCTGCTCTTTGCACTGCAGCAGTGTTGAATAGAATTGTAAAAGCCTGAGACATGTAGTCTCTGGCCCTTTACGGAAAAGGTACAGAGGCCCCTGATTTAAGAGAATTTGGGATTGTTAAGCAGCACTGTTCTTAATGTAAATAGTCTGCATCAAAACCTTTTTTAAAAAGGAGTTAAAATCAGGTTTTAAGAAGTGAGGTTTGCTTTCATTGTCTAACACAAAGCTATCTGATTGATTTTGATTCTTTGTTGAAATGTCACTCTGGCCCATGATTTGGTAGGTTTAATAGAAAACACTAAATTTAGTACCCCACTTTACTTTTTTACCCCCAGTAATTTAATATTTTGAGTTTGGGGGATGATTCATTCCCACTTCTGACTTTTTATAAAAGTTGAAAGGTTAAGGAAAAGCAGCTTGATTTTTATGTTACTTGTTTCCATATATTCTCAGTCACATTGAAGTGCTCTTTCTGATCCATTTCAGGCATTAGTGTCTTGACCTAGATGAGTATGTTTTTGTACCAGGCACTGATGTAGTTCCAAACTTCAGAATTGAAATTCTCCCTTTATGCAGATCAGTCTGTCACCTTCATGTTTTTCTTCTGTGTTTCAGTCTGAATGCATAGCCCTTTAGAAAGTAGTTGCATAACTGCTGAGTTGGGACTTGGCCATCACTCTGGGCTTCTGTTTGCCTGTCCATTTAGATCCTCCACTTTGCTGAACTTCAGAGCTTATTTTTTGTGCTGCCAGTTTTTTTGATTCTGAGACATCCTTGTCTAAAACGGTCTGTTCTACCCTCCAAGTGGATCACTCGTTTTTGCTAGATAGAGTTCTAGGTTTAATGAAGAAATTGGATGGTACTTTGGTTCTTGATTGTTCATAGGAAGTATTTTTACTCTAAAATTGCTCAAGGTTTTATTTGTATCCGCCAGTGTTCTCAAATTTAATGACAGGATTATTTCATGTGTTGTGTTGGATACTCTGTGGGTCTTGTCATCGTGTAAACTTGCTCTTCAATTCTGGGGATTACTACTGAAATGGTTCTTCGCTCATCCCATTCACCAGAACTCCAGTCTTCTGTTCCCTAGAATTTTTGAGTTTCAGCTCTAGACATCTGTTTTCTATTGCAGAGTGTTCAGAGTGATTTTTACAACTTAACTCTTAACAGCTTTTTAAGGTTTAATTATCTGATTTCTAAGACTCCACCCCCTTTCAACCTGTGTTATAAATGGCGACGTGTTCTTAATATGGATACACTATCTTTTCCTCATTTCTGAGGTTATTAGTAATAACTTAAAAGGTTTGTTTCCAAGATGCTTTACTTCCCTGTTGCTTGGGCTTCTGCCTCTCATAAATTTCCCTCAAATGTTTGGTGATCTTTGGCTCATATTTAGGAGTGGACAATTTAAAAGCTAATTGGATATTGTGAACTGGGTTAGGGCTTGTTAACTTTGGGGTTCACTATTGAGTGATTGGAGTGTGTCATTTTACTAGAAACCCCTGATGTCTCCCCACTCCCCTTTCCTAGGCTGGTCAGATTCACCAGAAGTCTTTGTCCATCTCCTGCCCGAAGGGTGAGAAACCTGGCTGCCAGTGTTGTGGGATTCCAGTGAGGGAGGACAGCTGAAGGTTCTGAATGAGTACTTTGCTCTATTCCTATTGAGTACAAAGACCACCTTTTCTTAACCCATTTCAGGTACTCTCCAGTTTTCTGCCAGGAATGTAGGATTCTCTTTGTCAATACAGAGGAACTTGGGGTTTAACTGCTTGTCAAACAGACTTTGAACCAAGTTTCTCAATCCTTTTACCTCTATTTTTAAAGGTACCTGAGCTGTCAGTTGCTGGGCCTTTGGAGTGTTCTGTGGTACGGTCAGATACCCTCACTGCTGATATAGCATGTTCGGTTTTCTTGTCGAGTCCTTTACCAGTTCATAAGCTTTGCAGTTTCCAAGATTCTGTTGCTGTTGTCTCCTCTCCCATTTTTGTCATGGTTTTTAAATGTATGCCTGCCCCCCCCCCCAGCTTTTTTAAGTACTGGGTTTTGGTATGATTTCAGAAGGGATTAGAAATGATAGTCTATCTTTAGCAGCCTTTTTTAATTGCATGGGGGTAGATTTGATGCAGGATTTGGGGGGACATAAAAGGGTAGGTAAATTAAAATACAGATAGTATTCCAGAATAGTACCTTCCAGAATTTGGCCACCAAAGTATATTTCACAAGTTTGTTAGTTTATTATAGAAAGTTTGTTTATTAATGGACAGCGTTAGGTAGCTTTCATTTAAATTCACCAATTTTGTAGACTTATCAGAGCTATCAGTCCAAGTTCTTTGTGTTAGCTTCCTTGGTCTGCTGTCCTAGTTTTAATACCGTTTGCTTTACTAGATGTGTGCTACCAGGTGAGTTACAATCTCTCTTGGGTTTCGGGTTTGTCTTTTGTTCCTTTCTTAACCATGAATGAGTTTCATAAGTTTATTTTGTTTATTACTACATTATTTCCACACCAGGTTGGCAGTTGCTTCATTGTTCTGCACAAGTTAGAATACATTATATGGAGCACCTGTCCAGGTGTCATTCATACTGAGATAATTTTGAAAGATGGTTTCATTAACATAAGGATCCAAGTTATTAATTAGATCTTTGCATTCTATGTGTGCTTTTATTTTCTTACTGCTTGGAAAAGTTTGGAATTATTACCTAGTACTTTAAAAAGTACGATGTTTAGGATCTTGAGGTATTGGGAATTTTGCAAACAATTGAATTTGTTTTGGTTCTGAAATGCATAATTTTATTTGGTTTGGGGTCAGATTAACCTGAAATGTTAACATCTAGGTCCATACATAATATACTAACACATCTCAGTAAATTTCTTCGGGAGCTTTTCTTAGTAGTGTGATTATTAGCATTCTAACATTCAAGCATGATTCCAAACTGTTCATAAAAACTGATATTTACTATCAACTTGATGGGCTAAGACTGCATTCCTTATCCCTTTTTCACTGCTGACCATGTTTGATAGTCCAGTCTGAAATTTCCACAGCTAAACTGATTCTGGCAAGATCAAATATCCACTTGTGCACATTGAGTCAGCTTGGCTTGGTAATTGCTGTTAGTTGCCTATAATCTGGTAACTGGGGAAGGATTGATTATAATCCTCATTTCAAGAGGCCTGCAGATTCAGAATTGTTTGGGGCGGTTGCCTGGCAGCAACTTGTATATCATAGCCCGCGGGGGGGCCCCCCCGTGATATTAGCTACATTAAAGTTTTACATATTATCCCTTTAAGATTGTTAAATACGCTGTTTCATAAGGATTTTTTGTTTTTACTTTTATCTTGTTTAAAGACAAAGGTGCATGTTCATAAAATTTAACACCACTTTTAATCATGAGCTCTTATGTCTAGTTTGAAAAAAGCATTGGAAAGACTTTGTATCCTAAAGAGTCTACAAGGTGACAATGAGCAGTAGTGTAGCAAATGGGGTAAGGGATGCAGGAGTAGCAGTAGCCTGGAAACATGGCAAGTTAGTTTTGAGTTTTAAATTCTCTACAGGCATTATGCTCATTGCATATTGCCCCTCTTTGGTTTGTCACTGATGTCACTCATCTGTTCTTTATGAATTGGTAATTAGCAACTCTCAAATTGTCTTGTGGTGTGATTACATATTGCCCCACTGTCCTTAGTATCTTTTAGGTTCTCCCATAATTCCAGCAGTCTCCCATTTTGAATGGCTAGAATATGGTAACCTTAGGTAATGGCTGGTATCCAAGGGACTATGCAATTTAGGAAGACCAAGCAGTTGATAACTGCCAACTGTTAATTTTCCCCAGTAAGCCCTGTAAATTTGGGGGAAGAAGTGCTCTAAGGGCATAAAAAAAGGACCTTACAAAATTATTGTGCTACTTTTAAAAGGTGAGGCTTCATAGGAATTACTAGATCCTAAGTAAGAGCAAGGTGTTCTTTGATAAGAGCAGTTCAAATTAGTTACTTTAGTGGTCATGAGAGGAATTCTTTAAAATCTTAATAGAAAATACAGATTTGCATTAATTCATTAATGAAAGAGGTTATTGGATTTTTTAAATTCTATTTTGTGAAACAAATCACTTGATAGCGAAGATGGTTTCCTTCAAGGTTAATTGGTGTACATTTTATTTTGTTAAGTGGATAGGCTATATTCTGTTTGCACTTTAGAATTTGAATGCAAGGTTACTTTTCTGGATCTTTTATTTCTTCCAAAAATAAAATATTTGAAGAAACTTAAGAGGTCTGTTAATGTCAGTACCTAAAAGCAACATTTAACATGTCATGGAAGCTATGGTTTGAATACGTACTCGAGAAAAAGAATTCTATAATTGCCCCCCCCCCTTTTTTGGTTGTATGGATGGCCTTAGGTTGTACAGGGATTAATCACATTTTTAGAAGACACTTGCCAATCTCACTGATAAAGTGGAACTCTAAAAAAAATTGGAAGATGGCTCTGATTATAACAGTGTAGTTAAATTGGCTAAGGCAATAAGACTTTGAAATGCTCAGAAATTTGTGTACACTGCTTTTACAATCATTGATATATAAAGCATGCTACTACTAGTCAATTAGTTTAATGTATTAAGACCTATCAGCATGTCTTTTTAGTACCTGGTTGACTTGATTTTAAACTAACATAATGTTTTCTGTACCACTTAACATTTTCAAGACCTTCTCCAGCAAATTCTGTTAGAACCAAGTGTTTCCATTTCTGGAAGCCTATTTTTAGTCTTCATATTAAGTTTTTAGTGGGGTTTTAATTTGCACCAAATTTTCTTTTCTGGAAGATTACTTATGTTCAAATTATAATGTAGTGCTTTTGTCTTACAATTAAACTCTTATAGCACTCATGCATTTTTTGCACTGTCTTTTTCTTTTTTTTCTTTTTTTCTTTTTTTTAATTTAAGCTTTCCCCTCTTGGATGAATACCTTGAAATAACAGGTCTTATTTTCGTAGTTGAAAAGGTAAGACTACGTCATGTTTAAAATGCCATAACAATGTTGAACGATGTGATTCTTTTGAAGGATTAGACATAATGGTTAAATAATGTTTTAAGTTGAAGAGTCACTGAAGTTAATGGACAAAAAATGGGCAATTTTTGAGTTTTCTCCAGAATGTTCATGAGGAAGAGCAGTGAGAGTAGGAAGGTTCTCTATGGAGATGGTCAGCCTCTGGTCTCTGCTGGGTCTACTCTCAACTGTGAGGCCACTGCAAGTGCTGGTAGGCATCTACTCTTTATGCAGATTTGTGTATTTTTCCGAGGATGACAAATTGGATTAGATGTGTAAAGTAGAACTAATATTGGCCAAGGTATTCATACTCTATAAATACAGAGAAGGCCAATAAATCATTGCTTCACTATTCCATTTCTTCTCTGTCCCTTGAGAACTTTTTGAGGAATATGGGTCAAAGTTATTGCTGGCCTGCGAAAAGAAAGGTTGCCATTATGGCAGGTCATGGTGTGGTGCTGAGCAGGTCTCCTCTGCCACAAAGACCTGCCTATAACCAGCTTGTGATTTGTGTTTTCTAAAAATCAGGTTAATAAACCTTAAATAATGGTTTTGTTATTTTAGTCTCTGCCATGATTCTATAATGAGATAATATGAAATTTTGAAACAAGTTAAAATAATCCTTTTTCAGATTTATTAAAATGTGAGACATTCCCTCTCACAGACTTGGAACAGTTTCTAGTCTAATATATTCAGTGGAACCAACTATTTCAAATGAATGTTTCTGAGGTCCAGCTCTGTCATTTGCCCTGCGGTGTTGGGCAAATAAAATTTTAACTCCTCCAAGCATCAGTTTTTTCGGCAGGTAATTGTTTTCCTCAGGTATGGGTGTTAGACTATAGGCATGTAAAAGTGCTTTGGGGTTTGGTGGTTCTCAGCTTTATTGTGAAATTAGGCACACACTTTGAGGCCATATCCCAGCCTTAAGTAGATACTTTAGGGGGTAGAGCCCAGGCATCCGTATTACTTAGGTAAATCGGATGATTTAGGGTTGAAAACCAAAGCTTCATATATATTCCTATGACTGTTGGAAGAGCTATGGAAATCATGCACATGAAAATGACAGTGTTAACACCTGTATGTGCTGTGCAATCTGATTGTGAAGAGTATAATATGGCCAGGTTTGGGATAGACACAGCTGTCCACCATGATGGGATGAATGCCCTTTATAAAGTTGGCTTGGGCATTTGCTAGGACTCCCCACTTCTCTTCTGGGCTTCCTGAGATGGCTAAAACAGTCTGGATAACAGAATAGTGTGATAGCTTTTATAGAGGTAAGAAATAAGGTCATGTAGGCATTTTTGTGGGGAAAGGAAGAATAGTTGGATTTTGGGATTTAAAATTTAAGGTGTTTGGATGATATCCAACTGGATATTTTCAGCAGGGAGTTAGAAAACAGTCTGGTTATTTGCTGGAGAAGGCAATGTTAATGGAGTAAATAAAAGCACTGTAGAGAGCATGGGAAACAGGCTGGGCTCTGCAGCAGGCTGTTTGGTGAATGAGTGCATGGTTGGAGTAGTCCACTTGCACCCCCCGAACAGGCGGCGTCTTCAATTGTTGATCCTGTTAATTTTTACTAGCACAGTGGAATCAGGCAAGTGACAACTGCTTGTTCTTCAGTCTTCTCAACTGTAAAATGGAAATAATAGTCCCTACCTCAGGGTTGTGAGGATTAAATAAGAATCTCCAAAGTACTTAAACAGCTACTGGCACATAGTAAATGCTCTGTCATGTAACCGTTACTGTTGACTGCCTTTACCCATTGAGATAAATTCAATTTCTAATAAGATTAGATTACTCTCCAATTTACAACCTATGAAATCCTCAGTGACTGGGGCTGGTGTTGATGTTATCTTTCTTGAATTTATTCTCTGCTAATGCAATGTACCACTTAAGTAGACATTGTTACTTTAATGATTTTTACTGGTTTTGCCTCAACTGTAATGTAAGCTTCCTTTGGGATTAGGTCCATTTCTTATACTTCTATTTATAGCCCCTAGTTTCTCAAATGTCCGTTGACTCTTATCAGTGTGGTAACTTACAATAAATCCTGATGTTTTAGAACTGTATTGGTGCAGAATAGGAACTGAACAATATTTCAATGCAGAAATGAAAAGTCTAAGATTGCCTTAATTGTCTCTTTCTACTCAGGTATTTCTGACAAAGGTAGCACAAATAGCAGGTAAACCTCCTTATTAAGCAAGTGCTTTTCTTCTTCCTACCTCTTGAGCTCTAAGACTGCCTAGGAAAACAGGCTTTATGTGGAACTTACTGTCTGGAACTGTGCTTTATTTAGGTGTGCTGCAAGTGGAGAGGAGCTTGTCACATGTTCTTCATGTTTAGGCTCCTGGGTGTTGGCATCTTATTATGTAAAACTGGGGAGGGGCTGGAGTATGTGATCCTTAAGTTCATGTCTTCTAGCAATAAATATGCTAGTAGTCACGGGCAATCAGCAAAAATAGATATATTTTAAAGATTTTTTTTGACAGCATGCGTGAGCAGGGAGCAGAAAAGGCAGAGGGAGAAGCAGGCTCCCTGACTCAGGGCTTGTTCCCAGGACCCTGAGATCATGACATGAGCTGAAGGCAGACACTTAACTGACTGAGCCACCCAGGTGCCCCACAGATATATTGTTTTATAGGTAATTATATAAGTATTACAGAGATGTTAGGAGACGGAGATGTAGGCCTCAATAATAACAGCAGCAAAGTACATGATTCTTTGTCTCACAATACCCTTCTTCAAATTCCTGGCTCTTGCCACCCTCCCCAAAACAACCTACCAACCTACAAAACGCAAAAATACTCGTGTCTTATCTGGCCCATAGTTAACGTATGGTATCAGATAATATACTTTGAGTTAAAGATAGGGGTTTTATATATACCACAGCCAGTACAAGTAAAATCATCAGCTTTCTAGTTGTGTGACCCTGACCATGTCATTTAGCTTGGCTATTTTCTCATCTGCAAAATAAAGATACTATGAACAAACATGTACATAGCACTTACGTGCCAGGCACTTAAGTTGTGTGTGCTTTATATTCTACTTAATAGTTTTTACCTCTTTATGTCATTGTAAAAGTAATGAGACTCCTTACCCAAAGCACTTAAGTACATTAGAGTACATATTCAGTATATCACTTATTTTTTCTTCTGCATATAAATTAAAGAAACTCCAAAGTTAAAAATGCTTTAGAATGTATTTTGTGAATGGAAAAGTGATACTGTGCAGGAGGAACAAGCTTGGTGCCTAATTAAAGTGCTGATACTTAAGGGGCTCCTGGGTGGCTCAGTCAGTTAAACATCTGCCTTTGGCTTGGGTCATGATCCTGGGACCCTGGGATGGGGCCCTGTGTCCGGCTCCTTGCTTGGTGTCGAGGGGGTGGTCTGCTTCTCCCTCTCTACCTGCCACTTCCCCTGCTTGTGCTCTGTCAAATAAATGAATAAAAATCTTTAAGAAAAATGCTGATACTTGATCATCATCAGAATTAAAGTGAGTTATCTAGCAGACAGCAACCCCTGTAATTTTATTCTTCCCCATGGATCACTAAATGATTTTTTATTTTTTTTTAAAGTTTTAATTTGAGAGAAGAGTCGGATGGCAGGGGAGGGGCAGAGGGAAAGGGAGAAGCAGAGCCTGATGTGCGGCTTGACCCCAGGACCCCAAGATGATCAGAGCTGAATGTAGATGCTTAACCACTGAGCCACCCAGGCACCTCACTGAATTTTTTTAAAGGTGTTATTTATTTATTTAATGAGAGTGAGCACAAATAGGGGAAGTATCAGAGGGAGAGGGAGAAGCAGGCTCCCTGCTGAGCAGGGGGCAGGATATGGGGATCAATTCCAGGACCCCGAGTTCCAGGACCCGGTAATTATGACCGGAGCCGAAGGCAGACGCTTAATGACTTAGCTACCCAGGTTCTCCCCGCTCCCCCCCCCCGCCAACTAAATGATTTTTAAAACTAACTTTAGACTTAAAGTTCCTACTTAGGAAATAGAACTCATGAAGCCTTGTTAACAACTGCAAAGTAAAGTTGGATGCTTTGGTTATTAGAAATCAGTGATTTGAGGTTATTGGAGGAAGTGTATCGTGAAAAAAAAAAGGCTGTTAGGGTGGTAAAATAGGACATGTGATTTATTAGGGAAATAATACAGCTTCCTAATCTAAAAATTTTTACCGAAGGAAATGTCTAGCATAAAACAATAGTTTGAATTGCCATTTCAAATGAAAGAATATGTAGAAGAGGTGAGTGTCTATTTCTGGACCGTGTACTCATTTGAACTATTTTTTTAAGATTTTATTTATTGGACAGAAACACAGCCAGAGAGGGAACACAAGCAGGGGGCATGAGAGAGGGAGAAGCAGGCTTCCCGCTGAGCAGGGAGCCCTTATGTGGGGCTCGATCCCAGGTCTCCGGGATCATGACCTGAGCCAAAGGCAGCCGCTTAACCAACTGAGCCACCCAGGTGCCCCAGTGCTCTTAATCTTAACAAAGGGAAGAGAGACTGGGGAAGTAGCGGGAGCAGTGGGAAAAAAACAAATGGGATTACAGAAACGGAAGAGGGACGACAACAAGAGTCAAGGCACCCTGACAGGACGTGGGAAAATGTCCAACCCCCGCTCTTCCTCCAGTCTTCCTACTACCAGAGAATGCATTCATAATTGTTAGCTGTGGAATTCTGTGTTTACACATAACCATTTATTGGTAACTGCTGAGCATCGGGAGAAAAAGGGTCAGGTTGGTATTATATTTGTACTTAAAAGAATGATGATGATTGAAAGGAGAATTACCACAGTGATGATTATGATCTTTCTGAAGTGTTTCCACCATATCCTCCTAAGAATCTTTCTTGTTTTGGGGGATTCTTTGGCCTGAAATAAAAATAAATGCAAGTGTCATGTTTTCTTTCTGTATCTGGATTAATGGGCACATTCCAGTACTTCCCAGAGCTATCTAAAAGAATAGATTTAGCTTGGTTTGACCAATCTTGAGTCTCAATAAGTCTAAACAGCTTTTATAATATGAAGGAAATGTGTCTTCCTTACCGTGTGTACTTTTATTAGTTTTATTAACTAAATGACCTTGACCAAGTTACTAACTCTTTGAGCTCAGTTTCCTCATCTTCACTTTGTGATTTTACTGAAATTCCTTACACCCTATTTAAAATTGCTACCCTCCCCTCCATGGGGAACCTGGGTAGTTCAGTTGGTTAAGCAGCTGACTCATGATTTCAGCTCAGGTCATGATCTTAGGGTCATGAGATGAAGCTCCACATCAGGGTCTGTGCTCAGTGCAGAGTCTACTTGAGATTCTCTTGCTTCCTCTCCCTCTCTGCCCCTCCCTGCTCACTTACTCTCTCTAAAAGAATTAATTCATTGAAGAAATTGCTACCCCTATCACCATCCCAGAAAAATAATATTCCCCTTCAATATATTATTTTTCTCTAACGTACTTACCTCATAGCATTGTGTAATTTTTCTTCTTTTTTTAGAGAGGGAGAGAGAACCGTTTTGTTTTTTTTTTTTAAAGATTTTATTTATTTGACAGAGAGAAACACAGCTAGAGAGGGAACACAAGCAGGGGGGAGTGAGAGAGGGAGAAGCAGGCTTCCCGCTGAGCAAGGTGCCCGATGCGGGGCTCGATCCCTGGTCTCTGGATCATGACCTGAGCTGAAAGCAGTCGCCCAACCAACTGAGCCACCCAGGCGCCCCTGAGAGGGAGAGAGAGAATCTTAAGCAGGCTCTGCTCTCAGCCTGGAGCCTGACATGATGCTTAGGGACTGAGTCACCCAGGTGCCTCACATTATGTAAATCTCACTTATTGTTTGTCAAGAATGTAAGTTCCCTGAAGGCAGGAGTTTTGGTATGTTTCATTCACTGCTGTATTACCAACAGTGCATAACTTAGAACATTCTTCTACTTTTTTTTAGCACCTGTAAATTGCTATTGAGAAATGTGGTGCTGTTCTAATTGCCAAGCCTTTGTTTTTTTCTCTCTCTGCAAGCATTTAAAATCTCTCTTCCTTTTTGATGTTCTTTAATTTCAGGATTACAGGCCCTGCTATGGTCCCTGTTTTGTTCATTCAATCTGGAAACTCAGGTTACTTAGTTCTAGGAATGTTTCTTGTATTATTCTGATTTTCTTCCCTTTGATTCCTTCATGTTCTTTTTCTGAAAAGCTTGTTATTTTTTTTTAAGTGGTATTTATTTGTTTGACTGAGAAAGAGAGAGAGAGTGCATAAGCAGGCAGAGTGGCAGGGAGAGGGAGAGGCAGGCTCTCTGCTGAGCAGAGTGACTGACGTGGGGCTCGATCCCAGGACCCTGGGATGATGACCTGAGCCAAAGGCAGACACTTAACCAACTGAGCCATCCAGGCACCCCTGAAACTCCTGTTATTCATATGTTGGATCTCTTGGACTGCTTTACTGTCTTCCTTATCTTTCCTCTCTTTTTGCTCTCCTTTCTGAGAGACTATCTCGACTTTATATTATTATAATTCCACTGAATTTTAGATTTTTACTATTGTTTTAATTTCCAAAAAGATCTCTTTTTTCTGAATATGCTTTCATGTAGCTTTTTATTATTGTTTCAAGGATGTATTACCTTCTGTTATTTTTCTGCTGGGGAATGGTCACCATATTCAAAATATAGATAGAAAATTCAGGATATTTTTCACTTAATCCATCTGATTTTAATATGCTGGTCATTCTGGCCTCAACTGTACATGGTATCTGAGTTTAGAGCCTCTAATCTATTGTCTTTAATAACATTTATTATCTGTTGTCAGGGATAAGGAGAGGAAGCAATATGACTGTAAAAAGTAGGGAAAGGACTTTACATGTAACATATTCCTTTTCGAGACTTTATACCCAGTCTCTTTCTTCTTCCTAGACTTACACTGCATGTATACTTGTACAAGTACTGTATATTTCCAATTTCTAATCCTTTCCAAGGTTCTGTGGCCCGGATCAACTTACATCTTAATGTCTTCTGCTACAAACTTACATTTTGAGTTGTCTGATCTCCTGAGGCTAACAAGTATTCATAATCCATTTTCTAGCTTCCAAGATTATTGACATATCTTACCTGTTGTCTTTTCTCTGATTTTTTTTTTTAAAGATTTTATTTATTTGACAGCGAGAAACACAGCGAGAGGGGGAACACAAGCAGGGGGAGTGAGAGAGGGAGAAGCAGGCTTCCTGCCGAGCAGGGAGCCCGATGTGGGACTCGATCCCGGGTCTCCAGGATCATGACCTGAGCCGAAGGCAGTTGCTTAACCAACTGAGCCACCCAGGCATCCCTTTTCTCTGATTTTTTAAACTTATTTATCTTACAGAGTGTGAGCAGGGGAAGGGACAGAGGGAGAGAGAGAGGGAAAGAATCCCAAGCAGACTCCTTGAAGAGTGTGGAGTCTGTCACAGAGCTCAATCCCACCACCCTTAGACTATAACCTGAACCGAAATCAAAGAGAAGTTTAACAGACTGAGCCCCCCATGTGCTCTTCTCTTGCTTTTTATCCTAGTGTTTTATACATTAAAATCCTGAATTATTGCTTTACCTTTTTATTAGAGTTTTGAGTATACCAAGATAAATGTACCTGTTTAATCTGCCAAATTATAATCCATGATCCATATTTACCTATGGGCTGATTGAGAAAAAGCTTATGGCATAGTTTTTATTAAAAAGCCAAATCTGCTTCCTAAGAACATTCAGTAGAGTCTTTTACATAAAGACCAAAGGAAAAGAGAGAAGAACTCATTTTGTTAGGCAAAGAATAGGGGTTTTAGAATGATTATGTACTGTGTGAAAATATTGTGAGAAAAACTAAAACACTTAAGTCAAATATATTTTATTGAGCTGCTTCTATTCAACTGGCTTCAAAGAGGAAGTCATTTTTTTCTTCATGTAATCATATATGCATAAAAGTGAAATTTGTTTGGAAGGTAAGGCAGTAAAGTGAAATCTCTTAAAAATTTTTTTTGCCATATTTTCATGGCATTTAGATGTTGCCATTTTACCCATAAGACAGACATATAATCTGGGGCACCTGGGTAGCTCAGATGGTTAAGGATCTACCTTCAGCCCAGGTCATGATCTCTAGGTCCTGGAACTGAGCCCCGAGTCGGGCTCCCTGCTCAGTGGGAAGCCTGCTTCTCCCTCTCCCTCTGTCTCTCCCCCTGCTTGTGTTCTGTCTGTCCCTCTCAAATGAATAAATATTTTTTTAGAAAGACATAATTTAATAACAAATTAAGAGAGCTAGTGATATGGTGGATTAGGTTACCCCGTAACCCTCCTGCCACTATTACTACTCAGAAGTGCTAGATAAAATATAACAAGCCAGCTTAAATTCATAGTTGAATTTGGAAGAAGGTAATAGTAAGGTGCGGTGTAGGAACCTAGAAAAACAGCGAAAAATTGCACTTATGGTGCAGCTCCTCTGTATTTAGGAGCGTGAGGATGTTGGCTTCTGTCACCCAGGGATTGGGTCTTCACTGTTCATAGGTATAGCAGGCTAAGCTCAGGGCTTACATGAGGCGAGCAATGTAACTATACTGAATTTTAATCCTTCCTGTTAACTAAGCTCAAAACTTTGGACTCTTCCTTAACTCTTTCTCACCACACATTCAATCTGTGAGCAGTTCCAATTTGCTTCACCTTCAAAGTATATCCAGAATCCAACCACTTCTCACCACTTGTACTGCAGTAGATAGTCATTTAATGTTACCTAAACTTTTACCACCTGTTCTGCTCTTTAATTTTTTGCTGAAACTCAGACTTTTCCTCTGAGGTAATTTTCCAACTACCAAAAAACTTCCTTTAGAATTTTCTTTAGTACAGATGGGACAAAGACTCCCAACTACACATTGAAGACTCGAGTTCCCCTTCCAATGTAGAATTGTTGCTGGCAAGAGTCACTCAATCGTAGGCCACACGTCTCAGGCTGCTCACTCCACCCTGTGCTGCATCCCTCTCTCCCTCTTGCACTGATGGCAAAGCTATAAGACTAATTCTTACCAATAGGTTGTGAGTAGAAGTGATGGGTATCGCTTTGGGGCTGAAGTGGATATAAGCGAATGTACTTCCTCTGCTCCCTGTTTAACCATCTGCCACCCGAAATTGAAAGACCCTGAGGTCCAAGGCAATGGCTGAGTCACAGAATAGAAAAAGCCTGGGTTCCTGGATTACCATGTGAAAGTATGCCCAATGAAAACCTGTCTTAGACTGTTATACAACCAAGAAATAACCCTCTATTTAGCTAAAACACTGAAAACTGACGTATGTTGGTATAGCTAGTGTTTCTCTAATATTTGTTGGTAGTAAGTAGGATAAGATGTTATTACAAGTATCTGAAACATGTGGCATTGGTTTAACCATCAGGGTAGGTAAACCTGTGAAGAAACTGCTATTCGGGGCTGGAAAGATAAAGACCTATGCTCTTCAGAATAAAATATTTGATAGTTTTACTATCTCCTATGACAACTTGGAAGGTAAACAAATTGCATATTCAGTCTCACTTTGGAAGAAGATGTTTAGAAAACAGACTGGTAGTGGTGTGATTCTCGTTACTGGCTGCAGTTATCAAGGTACTAAATGGCTGATTTTCAAGAAGAAATGAAATATAAATAGAGAGGTGCCAAAATGTGGACCAGTAGGATGGCTATACTTTAAAAAAAAGGGAAAAGAACAAGTATTCGAGAGGATGTGGAGAAACTGGAACCCTCTTATACTACTGGTGGGTACTTGTGGGTACCCTCTAACATTACTAGGTTCAACTACTGTGGGAAACAGTTTGGAAGTTACCTCAAAAAATTAAACACAAAATTATCATGCAACTGAGCAATTCCATTCCTATGTATACACACAGAGGAATTGAAAAGAAGATTTCAAACAAAAGTTTGTTCATGAATGTTTAGGGCAGCATTACTCACAATAGCCAAAAGCAGAAACAACCCAAATGTCCACCAACTGATGATGAATGGATAAACAGGTAGAGGTATATCCATACAATAGAATATTATTCAGTCATAAAAAGGAATGAATTACTGATGCATGCTATAATACGGATGAAACTTGAATACATCATGCTACACGAGAGAAGCCAGACACAAAAGATCACAGATTGTATGATTCCATTTATATGAGATAGCCAGAATAGGTAAATCCATAGAGACAGAAAGCAAATAAGTTGCTCCTAGATACTGGGGAATAATTGATTAATGGGTATGAGGTTTTGTTTTGGGGGATGAAAATGTTTTGGAACTAGTAAGGTTTTGGGTATACACACTGTGAATGTATTAAATGCCACTGAATTGTATACTTTACAAATTTTAGGGGTGGTGCTAGGGTGGCTCAGTTGTTAAGCGTTTGCCTTCGGCTCAGGTCATGATCTCGGAGTCCCAGGATTGAGTCCCACATCGGGCTCCCTGCTTGGCGGGAAGCCTGCTTCTCCCTCTCTCACTCCCCCTGCCTGTGTTTCCTCTTTGGCTGTGTTTCTCTCTGCCAAATAAATAAATAAAATCTTAAAAAAAAAGAAACCAAAATCTGTTCCTTTAAAAAGACCAAAAAAACTACTTGATTAAAAAATTAAGAAAGTTTTGGGGCGACTGGGTGGCTCAGTTGGTTAAGCGACTGCCTTCGGCCCAGGTCATGATCCTGGAGACCCAGGATTGAGCCCCACAATGGGTTCCCTGCTCGGCAGGAAGCCTGCTTTTCTCTCTCTCACTCCCCTTACTTGTGTTCCCTCTCTGGCTGTGTTTCTCTCTGTCAAATAAATAAAATCTTTTGAAAATAAATTAAGAAAGTTTAGGAATGAGAAAATTAAACTAACCATAGGCACAAGATAAGACTATAAAAATTATATAAGAATACAGTCTCACATGGCATATAGTATACAGCTTTTATACACTGACAGAGTCAGTCTCTGAGGCAACAAAGGTAAAATTATAAAACTGAATCCCACAACACATATAAACATTTAATGTGCAATGTATCATATTAACAAGTTTAAGAAGAAAAATCATTATCTCAATGTAAAAACAGCATTTGATACAATTCATCCCCCTTTCATGATAAAATTTCTTAGCATATGAGGAACTAGAAAGGAAGTTGTATAATTGTTAAAAAGTATCCAAATCTGAATGTAAATTTAACACTTAATTGGGAGGCATTAGAAATAATCGTTTTAAATTGGGAACAAAACAAGTATTTCAGACATCACCATTTCTATTAAGCATTTTCCTGGCATTGCTAACTAACATAGTAAGACAAGCGAAATCAAATAAATAAATAAATAAATAAATAAATAAATAAATAAATAAATAAATGGAACTTAGCTGGCTCAGTTGATAAAGCATATGACTGTTTATCTTGGGGTTGTGAGTTCAAGGGCCATGTTGGGTATAGAGATTACTTAAAATCCTAAGGAAATATATATTGGAAAGAATGAAAAAATACAGTCATCTATATATGATAAAATTTCAATGTAGAAAATGTAAAGAAATCCATACCAATATTACCATGAAAAATTTAACTAAGATTTAGGATACAAAGTCGGTATGTAAAAATTGATTGTGTTTCTATTAATCGAAAAAAGCTTTTGAAAGAGTCCTAGAAAAATGAAGAGACATAGCATGTTCAGAGGTGGAACAGGAACAACAATATTTTGAAGATGTCAATTTTCCACATATAACGTAATTCCAAGTAACATCCCCACAATTTGTGTGTATGTGTATAACCTGAGATGTCGATTCTAAACTTTGCTGAAATACAAAGTAAGACTGGCCCATAGTTTTCGCAAAGTAGAAAGTATCTTGTCGTATAAGGCAGTAAGACTTCTTATAAAACCATAGTAACTAAAACAATATAGTACCGTCAAGGATAAAGAAATAGACCCGTAGAATAGAATAACATATATAAATTAAAAGAATGAAAACATGATATATGATAGGGTTGGCATTACAAACCAAATGGGAAAGGCTGAGCTAGTCAATAAATGGTGTTTGGGCAAACTCGTTTTTTGAACAGAAAAGAATAAAATTTTGATTACTATCTCATACTATGTGCAAAAATAAAATTCCAGATGTTTTAAAAATCCATGTTTAAGGGGCACCTGGGTAGCGCTCATTTGGTTAAGCATCTGCCTTCAGCTCAGGTCATGATCTCAGGGTCCTGGGACTGAACCCCTAGTCTTGTTCCCTGTTCAGTGGGGAGCCTGCTTCTCCCTGCCCCTACTCTCTTTTGGTATTTCTGTTGCTATCCCTGTCTCTCTCAAATAAAGAAATAAAATCTAAAAAAAAAAAA